>KN479455.1:0-45429 GCA_000787095.1 Periophthalmodon schlosseri | reverse complement strand
GCGGGGCCGGAGGAGCAGAGCCGGAGGAGCAGAGCCAGAGGAGCAGAGCCAGAGGAGCAGAGCCAGAGGAGCAGACATTAGCTGAGAAAGGAGCAAACAGGAGCAGGAGCCTATTGCTATTAATGAGTTGCAATTTTATTTTAACCCCTCAAATTATTGAAGAAACATTTCATTTTTAGCATTAGCAACCTATGAAAACCTACTCCAAATATAAACACACTATTTCTGCTATCAAACAAACTACAAAAAAGTTTTCCAGGAATTAAACTTTGACAATCAAAATTTTCCCACTCACGTTCGTTCCTGTGCATCTGTTCTACTGCACATCCATCCGAAGATGAGCAGTGCCATGAGCTTCACCAAGACCCCTGACATCCTGCAAGACCTCCCAAGGACCCGTTTAGATCCCAGTCCTGGTTTAGATCCCGGTTGAAGTCCTGAGTTAGTCCTTTTTGACACTGTTACAAATAACCTTCAGATGTATAGTTAGATCCTCATTTGCCCCAACAATGGTTTCCCTGGTTCTCTGGTTTAGCCGTGGTCTGGACCCTATTTTATACCTGGTTTAGTCTTGGTCTGTACCCTGCTTCCAATCTGGTTTCAGTCCAGATGCCCTGGAGTGAGTGTGCTCTTTGTTTGAGTTGGGTTGACGGGAAATCTCTGGCAACACATGGGAAATTCAGGATTCAAAGGTCTGAGTGCTCATGTTGACAGTTCATTTTGTGTTTGCAGATCATCTGATGGGACCAAACCGTCTATCAAATCAAATAGCCAAAGTACAGCACTGTAGAGTCTAAACGCTTCATAGGCATTAAATTAGGGCTAATCAGGGCTTCTAGTCTTACAATAGATTAATCAGTCAATGGTGCATTCACAATTTTGCACATTCACGATATCAAAATTGGGACTCGGTTGTCAAAAATATTGACAGATCTGTACTAAAACTAGACTAGAAAATTGGATTTAAATGCTTTTTGTCTAATATTAGTTAAGGCTGGGCAATTAATCTAATTAATTTGATTAATTAGGTTTTTTAACAATCGAGATTTTTAAAAATTGTAAAATTGTGAAATCAAGGATTATTATGACATAAGTTTACTCTTGACTTTCTTTCTTGCAAAACAGGGTTATTGTGCAATTACAGTTAGATATCTATATAAATGTCATTTGAGACAGCTTACATTTTTTTTAAATAGCATATGATGAGAATGAAAACATTAAGAGCTTCCCCTGTTTGAAAAACGAGCAGTCCCTGCTCTGACTTGTAAAATCGTAATCGTCTGGTGTGTGCAAAAAAAATGACATTTTATTTTTTGGCCATATCGTCCACCCTTAATATTAATGGGTCCATGAAATGTTCTTACAAACACGTTTGTTCTTAATATTACACTTCTATGGGGTGTTAACAGCTAACACATAATATATTTAGGCCACCATCTTACCTTTTATTGTTTTGAAAACGCTATATTCACTGAAAACAACGAATTAACATTTATTTAATAAGTTTCAGTTTGCTTTGCTTTACTTTGCTCACTCCCCCTTCAGAGCACAATCACAAGACAATCAGCGTGCATCCGGCTAATTAAACTACTGCACATCACATCAGGTTTGTGAAGCTGTAGTATAGTATCCTGCTTTTGTATATTTGTGGAGAATAGTCATCCATGGAGGACGTAGGCTTGTGGGCTGAGCTTGATGTGTTACTAGATTACTCAGACATGCATGGATGACATCTAACACCTTTTCAGGTATGTTTTTGATGAGGGAGCAACATTATAACATGGTAAAAAGCTCCAAAAAGTTGATTTTGCATAATATATTTTTAAAAATTATTTATTTATAACTTTTTCAAAATGTACACAATACAACCCAAACAAACCAAACAAACAAACAATGCAGAATGCAGACTGGTCTGAAAAGCATTCACATTTGACAAACCAAGGTCCAGAAACATTTGTGGTAGTTCAAGTCCAGTCAAGTGTCTGTCCATTTGAGTCTATGTGACACTGAAGTCTGCTTCCAGTGGCTTCTTCCATTTGTCTATGAAAAGCTGAGAATTTCCGTCAATATAATGTCCAAGTTTGATCATAGTCAGGAGGTCAGAGGTCAGTGACTTCCAGAGAGAAACAGAGGTCTCATTAAGAATGACTGAACAATATGCTCATTTTATACCAGTGAAACAGGGATATGTCCAGATAAACACATTATTGGGTTTCCTGCCAACTACTGTCCTATGGCTTTGCTAATATTGACACAGGCCTCATTCCAAAATGTTGGATATCAGCACATCCCATAAGCAATGGTACCTTGTGCCCACATGAGTTAAGGCAATTTGGTCACCCACATTGAACTTACTATAACTATTTAGAGAAATATATACGCTATGCAAAATGTTGTACTGAAATTCTTTAAACCTATTACAAATGGAGATTTTAGATGGTAAGGTTAGGATTTTGTCCCATTCCTCCCATTCCTGTGTTTAAGCATAAGCTATTCTTAACCATGCCAATTTATCCAGACTGAGGGAATATATTTCCAAATAAAATTTAGATATAAAATGTTTATGCTCTTTATTATTAATGATCTCCAAATTGTGCAAACTTAAGAGATTTAGCCTTCTGCTGCATATAATGCCTTAACTGTAAATATTTATAGAAATCCTTGTTTGGTGAAGAATATTGGGACTTCAGAGATTCAAAAGATTTGAATTCTCGTTTTGTAAAAAGGTAAAAACAAACCTATGAATCCCAGCAATGTGCCATCCTGTAACTTGTTCCTATACTTTATGGAAATCTGTCTGGATTATTTAATAAAGTCAGTAAGATATGGAATGATTGGTTTTCTTAGTCTTCCCCAAGACCATAGGGCATCATACAGCAGAGGATTATTTTTGACTATATCTGTTAAACCAATTCACTTGCTCCCTAACAGGTGATGATGGCTTGCACAATACAGCCTCGATATTTAAATTTTACAGGGTAATTACAGGCAAATTTACAGGGTAAGTCTGAATTTTCATATATCCAGGCAGAAAGAATCCTAGCTTGCGCTGAAAGGACATAATGTTCTATGTTAAGTAGGCCCCATCCACCCTGTTTCTTGAAAGTAGGGTACAATATTTTGATAAAACAATAATTTTTATAAGATTAATTTGTCCCAGAAATGATATTGGAAGAGCCTTCCACCTTGTCAGCATCTCACAAAGACCCACAATCATTCCATTTATGTTTTCTTTGTATAACAGGCTCAATGTTGGAGCAGAGCCAGAGGAGCAGAGCCAGAGGAGCAGACAAGAGCACAGTCCTGGTTTAGTCCTGGTTTAGTTCTGGGTCTAATCTGCAGGACCACAGCGCTCTTCCTTGTTCATTCTCTCTCTTGCTTTCTCATGTCCTGCTCAGCCCATATGTAGCTTAGACAGGCCTAGCCTATAAGCAGACTAAGCAGTTGCTTAGGGCCCTGAGGCCACCAGAGGGCCCCCAAGAGTGCCCCCCATACGTTTATATTGAAAATAATATGATATGTAAAGTTTTACTGGAAACAGTGCTCAGGTGTTTACAGGAGCCTAAATATCCTTCTATAAAGATTACATTTGTTTTTTATCTATAGTATCAAAATATCTGCTGCCTACATTTGTTTTTGAACCAGGCATAAGAGTGGGCAGCTATATGTTCACACCCTCAAGGTGTCCTGAGGCAGCCAAAGTACATTTGAATGGCTGTTTGACAAGTTAGATTAAAACATTTCAGTCTTTTGGTCATATAAATTCTGCTTTGGCCTGAGCCTGAGCTTAGAGGGAAGTTCAAACTTGCTTCTTGTGATGAGACTGAGAATTTAGAGTAATTAATATATTTAGCCAATCGATAACAACCTAAAAGAAAAGAATGAGAGAATTGCATGCTCACTACTTCCTGCCAGTTCACTTCAGCCTCCATGTCTCTCTGTTGTGCAGACCATCTCTCCAGCTGTGCTTTTCAGTACTGCAGAACCAGTGCAAGCTGGGACAACCATGCAGCTGGATCAGACTGCCTCTCCCAAGCCTCCCAAGACTCTAGACCGTCTTCTGCTTCAGGGCTCTCTGTGCTGATTTTGTCAGTCTGTTCCACTTCTCACATTTGTTCATTTAGGGGCAGATGACAATTTCATTGATTCCAATTTAGTGTCTCAAGCTCACATCCCCATTCAGTCCAAGTTATTCCTGACTTTCCTAATGCATTCCTAGCATACTGATTATTCACTGTGAAGAATTAGAACCAATAACAACAGTAGCTTAGTTGGAGCGTTTGTCCAATGATCCGAAGGTTGGCGGTTCGAATCCCACTCTTGACATAAAAACACTATTGGTTGACCATTCAGATCCACTGACCCACAGGTTGGAGGTGCAATTCCAGCTCCGACAGATGAATACTGCCGTTGTGTCCTTGGGCAAGACACTTAACCCACCTCGCCCCCAGTGTCTGTGTACGATGGTATATGAATGTGTGTGAATGGATGAGTGGTTCCTTAATGTAAAGTGCTTTGAGTAGCTTGAAGGTGGAAAAGCACTATATAAAAATGTGATCATTTACCATTGAATCTCCCAGAGACGTTAATGCCCTTAATGGAGAACATTTAGCACTCATCGTACAGTGCCCATTACCCTGGTTTTGTCTGGAAATCACAGAGAAGAAATACAGTTACTAGTAATTCGCTCACCACACGCTCCTGTAGTTTTGGGCTTACTCATTCCATAACCCGCATATAGAATGGGTTGCAAATAAAGTAACTGGTTGGAGTGTGTTTTGCCATTCAAATCGCCTCAGATCAGTCATAACCTCCAGCGAAAAGTCCCATCTTCCCTCCACCTACTTCTCCTCCTGATTTGTCTTCTGTCCCTACAGTATACCATGACCTGGGTGAGGTGTTCAGCAAACAAAAAGCTTTTTCCCTTCCACCACATCGCCCTTATGATTGTGCTATTGACTTGTTATCTGGAGCCTTATTACCTTCCAGTCATCTGTACAAATTGTCTCTTCCTAAGAGAGAGGCCATGGAACAATATATTGAGGACTCTCTTGCTGCTGGCATAATTCGTCCCTCATCATCCCCAGTAGGTGCCGGGTTTTTCTTTGTTGACAAAAAGGACAAGACATTGTGCCCCTACATTGGTTTTCATGGCTTAAATGACATTGCAACTAAAAACAAATATCCTCTGCCACTGATAGACTCTGTATTTGAACCACTTCACCAAGCGACAACCTTCCTTAGATCTGAGAAATGCATACCATCTTGTTTGCATTCATTAAGGTGACGAGTGGAAGACCACATTTAACCCTTCCCTAGGCCACCTCTGTGAATTTTCTTGGCTTTGTTGTTGAACAGGGGCAAATCAAAGACAATCCAGAAAAAGTGAGAGCAGTGGCAGAATGGCTGCAACAAGAAAATCGCAAACAATGTTTCGTGGGCTGTACAAACTTCTATCGGAGATTCATCAAAGACTACAGCAAGAAGGCTTCTCTATTGACTCGACTTACCTCTACCGCCTTCCCTTTTAAATGGTCAAGTGAGGCTGAAACAGAATTTTCCACTGTAAAGCAACTATTTATTTCTTCACCTGTGTTGTCACATCCAGATCCATCCAGGCAATTTATTGTGGAGGTTGATGCCTCAGACACTGGTGTTGGTGCTGTTCTATCTCAGCGTTCCTTCAAAGACCAGAAGTTGCATCCTTGCGCCTTCTTTTCTTGCCAACTCACACCTGCAGACATTAATTACGACATTGGGAACAGAAAACTTCTCTCAGTGGTGCTGGTTTTACAGGAGTGGAGGCATTGGCTGGAGGGAGCACAGCACCCATTTATAGTCTGGACCAATCATAAAAAACTTTCGTACCTCCATTCTGCCAAAGGATTGAACTCTCATCAAGCCAGGTGGGCAATGTATCTTGGACGATTTCACTTTACCATAACATATCGCCCTTGATCTCGAAACACTAAGCCAGATGCCCTGTCCTGTCAGTCCACTCCAGAAAAGTCCCAGCCTGGTCCCATCCTTCCTCCTACATGTTTGTTGATGACATAAATCCACTGATTGAGAGTTCTCCATCTTTAGTTGCCGCTGTACATTGGGAAATTGAAAAGGTTATTTGGGAGGCCCAACAACTGAACCTGTCCCAGGTAGTGGGCCGTGGTCACACATAGTAGATTTTGTTACTGGTCTCCCTCTCTCACAAGGTAATATTTAATGTGGTTTAGTTCCCAGTACAGCTGCTCACCTTTGTAGCTGTACTGCGGTCCGGAGTGGGAGGGGTTCAGGAAATGACCCAAAAGACAAAGGCTCTGATAGTGTAATGCTAGAGTAATATGCCAATTACAGACAAAAGGTCCTGGAGCTCTCTAAGCCAATGTGAGACACACCCAGAACAAAGAGCTTGTCATGTATTTATAGTCCTATAGGAAACCCCCCTTCGTAACCTAACTCCTACCTATGTCCGAAGACTGAAGCAGTTCCATATGTTCTATACGTGGCATCTCAGTATTAGGAATGTGCCTCTGAACCCTTTGATCTTTATATGTTAAGCTCATATAGGGGCTACCAGGAGCACAAGGCTCTGATGGTGGAGGCCAGATACCACAATACTACTAATACTTACTATCGTTAAACATTTTTTAAAGCTGTTCATTTTGTCCCACTTTCCAAGTTGCCTTCAGTTTCAGTCACTGAAACTGCAGATTTGTCAGTCCAACATGCTTTCAGAATACACCGCATCCCTTTTGATATTGTGTCTGACAGAGGACCACAGTTCACATCACAAGTCTGGAAGGCATTCTGCCATGCTTTTGGAACTACAGTCAGCCTCACATCGGGTTATCATCTTCAAGCAAATGGTCAAACTGCAACACGGAGACAATTTATACCTTGGATTGAGCTTACACACAATTCACTGCAGTCCTCTGCCATGGGTATGTCTCCTTTCATGGTCTGTATGGGATTTCAGCCACCTCTGTTTCCTGACCAGGAGAGGGATGTCTCTGATTCAAGCCCATCTGAGGCGATGTCAAGTTTGGAAGGCTGCCCCAGCTGCTCTAAGACGTTCAGCTGCCTGCAACCAGGAGATGGCAGATAGACAAACCATCACTAGCTAACCCGCCTGGCCAAAGTGTCTGGTTGTCCACCCGTGATATTCCCCTCCAAGTTGATTCACGTACGCTGGCACCAGAGTATGCTGAACCTTTTGTTACTGAGAAAATTATCAATCCGGCTGTTATCCACCTGAAGTTGCTGCGATCCATGAACATTCACCCATCATTCCATGTATCCCACCCATAGACTGTATATATAAATGGACGTAGCTAACCTGCTAGCCGCCGCGTTCCAAATAGGAAGTGATCATGGGCGCACTTCCAATTCACTTTACATTAAAAAATTGTCACCCCTCTCTCTGTAACTGCTGCTGTCTTAAAATGTTCGTATTAACCCGCTCTACATGATCCTGGTGTTGTAAATCAAAATATGAACATTAATAACAGACAAATCAGTTGCCTTCTTTCCCCAAGGTCACTCCCGCTAGCGTTAGCAACAGGTTGGATTGACAGTTGCTAAGCGCCCGCTCCCTGTTAAACCAGCGGTGCAGGCGGGAAAGGATGTTATCTTCCTCAACTTTGCTCTGGACTGGCTCTTTGTTACTCATGGCCGAAATTCCGAATATAGAACTCGGCTCCAAATTTGCCTCTATAACTGCTAGCCTTGATGAGCTTCATTTGGCTGGAGCCAAACACTATGGGTGACGTCACAATCCCTTAGTCCACTTCTTTATACAGTTTATGATTCCTCCTTAAACCTGTGACCACCAGTTTTCTCTGCCCTCCGGCCAAACCCTCTCTGCCTGCCCTGATCATTGATGGGGATCCAGCATTCATCATCAGTCGCATCTTGGATGTTAGACGCATGGTCTGGACTATCAGTATTTTGTGGATTCGGAGGGATATGGCCCTGAGGAACGGTCCTGGATCCCACCTTGCTTCAGGATTTCTACCAGGCGTTCCCCAACAAGCCTGTAGGAAGTCTGGAGACACCCACTACAGGGGGCTGTGACAAAAGTTTCTCTTGTTTCCCTGTTCCCCCCTCCCCTTCTGTCCCTCTATGCGTGTGTGTGGGCAGAGTTTTGTCTGGCAATTACTCACCTGAACCATGTCTGCAATCAAGCTCTGCCACTACTTCAGTTCTGCTTTCATGTCAGTTGGTGCCAGATTGTTTCTTCAGTCTGATGCTCCGGTCCTGCCACATGCCTCTCCCTGCTCTCCTGATGACCAGCTTGCTACAAAATTCCATGACCGTCCGAAGACCAGCCAGCTCAGTCCAACTCCTTGATTTTTGTTAAATATACCACTTACCTTTTCCATCTTGTCTTGGTTCCATTTTTGGGTCCTCAGTTTTTTGGAAACACAACACTAGTCTGGGTATAGTGGTGGTCTAGTTCTGGTCTCGTCTTAGTTGAGCCCTGGTCTCATCCTGGTCTAGTCCTGATCTAGTCTTGATTTAGTACCTGGTCTAATCCTGGTTTAGTCCTAGTCTAGTCCTCATTTAGAACCTGGTCTAGCCTTAGTTTAGTCCTGGTCTAGTTTAGGTCTAGTCCTGGTCTTGTCCTGATTTAGTACCTGGTCTAGTCCGAGACAAGACCAGGACTAAACCAAAACTAGACCAGGACTAAACTAGGGCTAGACCAGGTTCTAGATCAGAGCCAGAGGAGCAGAGCCAGAGGAGCAGAGCCAGAGGAGCAGAACCAGAGGAGCAGAGCCAGAGGAGATTTAGTACCTGGTCTTGTCCCCATGACCACACCGCATTTCCTTGTTCCCTCTGTCGCTTTCTCATGTCCTGCTTAGCCCATATGTGCATGCTTAGATGGCGTCATAAATCTAGTCCTGGTTTAGTCCTGGTTCAGAGGAGCAGACAGGAGCAGAGACCCTCTTCTCTGCATCCTCTGCTCCGTCTGACCCTCTCCTCTGCACCTCTGCTCCATTGTCTGACCCATTCCTTTGCATCCTCTGCTCCATCTGACCTGCTCCTTTGCATCCTCTGCTCTGTCTGACCCATTCCTTTGCATCCTCTGCTCCATCTGACCTGCTCCTTTGCATCCTCTGCTCCGTTTGACCTTCTCTTCTGCTCATATCCAAGTCTCTACCATATATTCACTGTCCCTCCTATTTGTCATAAAAAAGTCCCCATCAGAAACACTTTCACAAAGACAGAATACTTTATTTTGTTTTTATTATTATCTTTAACACAGTACAGGTTTCATTGACGGTTATTCACAGTAAAACCATAAAGTGACATTACATTCTCTTTATCTTCACGTTTAAATCAACAGTTGAGTTGTGCTTTGTTCAGACACACATGCAGCAAACCACATCTCATTATATCATAACATAATCATTTTAATAACAATAAAAACACAAACATTTACAGTGCTTGGTTCAAAAGTGGCTCTGGCCCAATTTGGGTCGAAATGTAACAAGAAACATGATCTTAGTCACATGAGAACAGGGAGTTTAGGGTTTGAGTCCGCTGGGCTTAGATCAAGACTAAACCAGGACTAAATCTCTTGATCTGATCCAGGTCTAAATCAGGACTAAACCAAGTTTAAACCAGGACAAAACCAGGTCTAAGCCAGGTTTATACCAGAACTAAACCAGGTCTAAAGCAGGAGGAAACCAGAACTAAACCAGGACTAAACCAGGACAATACCAGGACTAAACCAGGTCTAAACCAGGACTAAACCAGGACTAAACCAACTCTCTTCATGTGCTTTCCATTTGGAAACACATGTCACAGGTCGTGTCTGTACAGGGAGGGTCCTCCGCCCTCCTGTGAACCACTGCAGTATGACTCCAGAGGACAGGAGGAGCTCTGAGACATTATATTACATCATAGTCACCCACTTTTAATATTTTTAAATAATTACAAATGTTTTTAGAGCTACAGCTAAAATGTGACCCTGATCATTTACAAAGCTCATACAGTATGAAACGTCTGTGTATGTCTGCATGCAGGAGGAAACCTTTTGTTGCAGTACCACAAGTGACCACTTGATCACATTCCTTGGCCCTAGCATCAGCAGCAGCAGCAGCAGCAGCAGGCATGCATTAGACAAAAGTACTTCAAACATGCAGTACACTGGAGTACACACAGTGGCACAAGGTTACAAATACTCAAAGTACTTGTAAGACCATTTGAACCTAAAATGGTTTAAGCAAGAACTGCCCCAGGACTCCAAACCTGTGACTGAACCTGGTATAAACCAATTTTAACCATTCCTTCTTTAACCGAATCTCTAACAGGTCCATACAAGGTCTAAACCAGGACTAAACCCATGTCAAAACCAGGACTTAATCAAGTCTAAACCAGGACTAAACCCATGTCAAAACTAGGACTAATTTTATCCATTGGTTAAAACCAGAGTTCTTTAACTGTAAATGGTCTGTAAAAAGGTCCAAACCAGGACTAAACCAGGACTAAACTTGTGTCAAAACAAGTACTAAACCAGGTATAACCCAAATTTAATTTAGGTCAAAACCAGAGTCTATAACTGTGTCTATAACAGGTTCAAACCAGGTCTAAACCAGGACTAAACCAGGTCTAAATCAGGACTAAACCTGGACTAAACCTGGACTAAACCTGGACTAAACCTGGACTAAACCCAGATTAAATCTGGTCTAAAGGTGGTCTAAAGATGGTCTCTCCTACAGGACCATGGTGGGGATGTGGTGGCCCAGGACTGCGGGGTGTGGAGGGGGAGGAGGTGTGTTGTGGCCCACGTGCACGCCCGCCCCACTCACATGGACGCCCGCCGGCCCCACATGCACGCCTGCCGGCCCCATGTGCACACCTTGCCCTCCCTCTGAGGTGGGGCGGTGACGGGCGCTCTTCTGGTGCGCTCGGAGTCCTGCCGAACAGAACACAGATGTTAGGCGTGTACAAATCCAGACTAAACCAGGACTAAACCAGGACTAAACCAGAAATAAACCAGGACTAAACCAGGCATAAACTAGGTCTAAACCAGATCTAATCCAGACCTAAACCAAGACTAGACAAGGTCTAAACCCAGTGTTGGAAAGTAAATGAGATTTTTGTCATTTTCCATATGTTTTCCATGCCTGGAAAACAGGCCAATTATTTTCCAGGTTTTCCATAATTTCCAGGACGCATGGGAATCCTGCTGGGTCTGAGTAACGTAACTGCAGTGTAGGCGGACTGGCACAACACACACACGTAAGGCCTCTCACCTGTGTGCAGGTGGATCAAAACCAGGACTGAACAAAGGCTAAACTAGAATTAAACCATGTCTAAACCATTTATAAACCAGGTCTAAACCAGGTCTGAACCAGGTCTAAACCAGGTCTAAACCAGGTCTGAGTACTGTGTATTACCTGCGAGCTGTGAATATGCAGACTGACACACCACACACTTGTAGGGCCGCTCTCCCGTGTGCAGGCGAACGTGGTTGCGCAGTGTGGAGGACTGGCTGAAGCGGCGGTTGCAGAAGCGGCAGACGAAGGGCTTGTCCAGAGTGTGGATCCTCATGTGGGAGCGCAGGTTTGAGCGTGAGTTAAAGCCCCGGTGACAGATCACACAGCGCATCCTGCCAACGCTCAGGGCAACGCTGGCCAAGGGGGCAGAGCCAGGGCCTGCAGGGTCAATGTGGAACTCATCTGGAAGTCACAGAGAGTAGAGAGGAGGGAGGGGTCAGAGCCGAGGCTAAACCAGGACTCAACCAGGACTAAACTAGGACTAAAGCGAGAGCTCACGGGGTCAATGTGGAACTCATCTGCACATAGAGGGATGGTCAGAGCCAGGACTAAACCAAAACTAGACCAGGACTAAACCAGAACTAAGGTTTAAAGCAATACTAAACTAAGACTGGTGCCAGGGCCTGCAGGGGCAATATGGAAGTCATTTGCACACAGAGGAGGGAAGGGAGAGGATTCAGAGCCACCACTAAACCAGGACTAAACCATGGCTAAACCAAGACTAAACCAGGACTAAACCAGGTCTAAAGCAAGACTAAACTAAGATTGGAGCCAGGGCCTGCGGGGTCAATATGGATCTGCACAGAAAGGAGGGAGAGGTCAGAGCCAGGACTAGGCCAGGACTAAACTAAGGCTAAACCAGGACTAAACCAGAACTAAAGCACGACTAAAGCAAGACTAAAGCAAGACTAAAGCAGAACTAAACCAGGACTGAACCAGGACTAAACCAGGCTTAAACTGGGACTAAACCAGGACTGACCGCTCTTGCTCTTCTTGCTGTGGTCCTCGTCTCCTCCGGGAATCCCTGGGATCCCAAGGAAAGTGTTGTGAGAGTTGCCGTACCACACGAGCAGCTCCTGGTCTGGAGGAATGGTCTAAAGACATACAGACATCTTTATTTAACCCAGTTATTCAATCATTCAGAGAGTGTTTTCTGACAAGATAATGATAAGATTCTGTTCAAAGTTCACATTTTAAACACACCCAGAAGAACTGACAAAAAGACTGAAATCTGAACTGGCAAACTAATACAAGAATCACATTTCAGAACATGTTTGTACAGATCTAAACTACAGGATTAGCAGTTTTATGCAGAATAAGACAGGAGATTTTGCTGTTTGTGAAGGAAATGATGGTACTTGGTACTTGATTTGCTAATTGCGTCCATTCAAATTGTGATTTCAATTGGATTGTGATGAATTTGCAGCCCTACATGTTGGGCTAACACATGCTAATTAATGTGTACAGTCCCATGTTTAATAAAATAAACATGAACATGGAGATAGCAAACAAAAACTCTATTAAGTCAACTGGGCAAAGGTTTTAGAGATGTCACTGCTTTGCCTGGTATGTTCCGCAGTATGGCATTAAACCTTTCTGTGACCCCACTCTCCGTAAAGATGCATGTGTTTCAAGGCAATAATGAACATTCTGGACAAAGCAATACAATGCTCCATAGAGACAAGCAGGTTGTGGACCTGTCATCATAAAGTTATACAGTGCACTTTAAAGAGCTACAAACGCTGATCCTGAAAATGCGCATTGGAGACAAGGTCCATGGTCCATATATTAAATAGTCATTGATGCATTCATCCACTAGAGGGAGGTGTTGGCAAGGCAAGGCGAGGCATGTTTCTTTGTATAGCACAATTCGAACACAAAGTAATTCCAAATGCTTTACAGAATTAGAACGACATTAAAATCACAATACAACAAATCAAAACATAAATAATCACCATAAAATTAACATTATAAGAGGAAAGTGCTGAATAAAAACCTTTCAGTCATATGCACAGCTAAACAGAACCGTTTTGAGCCTGGATTTAAACATTGTCAAAGTAGAGGCCTGTCTCACATCTTCAGGAAGACTGTTCCAGGTTTTAGCTGCAGAAAACTGAAATGGTGATTCACCATGTTTAGTCCTGGCTCTGGGCACCAGCAGGAGGCCGGTCCCTGAAGTCCTCAGAGTGTGAGATGGTTCATATGGCACTAACATGTCGGAGATGTACTTTGGTGCCAGGCCATGGAGAGACTTGTAACAAGCAGAGCTGCTTTAAAGTCTATTCTCTGAGCCACAGGAGCCAGTGCAGAGACCTGAGCACAGAACTTATGTGCTTGTACTTCCTGGTTCTAGTCAGGACCCAAGCAGCAGCATTCTGGATGTACTGCAGCTGTTTTAAGGCTCGTCTGGAGAGGCCAGTGAGCAGGCTGTTACAGTAGTCTAACCTACTGGAGACAAATGCTTGGATAAGTCTCTCCATCTCTGTTTTTTGAAGTTTTTTTGAGTTTAGTGCTTCGCTCATTGATTCTTTTTTCACTTTTTTCCTTGTTAGCAGCCATATTTGTTTTGATACGGACAGACCATGTGTGTCCCTGATTGGCTAATCCACCTGTCACTCACGCCCATCTGAACACAGGAAGACGCACCGGTGACCAGACTCACATCTTCATAAAGTATGGAAGAAGTATTTCTCATTTACCTTAGGCATTCCAAGTATCCAGATTACTCACTGCAATGACTTTATAAGCGCTTTTCACAACTTTCAGTGGCCAGATCGGAGTTTGCCATGAATCCACTGGTCCATATTCACCTGCTGCCAGTGAGACAGCAGGTGACAGCATGACTGAGTGTCATCTGCATAGCTGTGGTAGGACACATTATTGCTGAGTGTTAACTGGCCTAACAGCAGCATGTAGAGATTGAACAACAGCGGTCCCAGGACTGACCCCTGGGGCACCCCACAGGTCAGGGACATTTTATCTAAGACAGATTTTCCAATTTCAACAAAGTACTCCCTGTCTTCTAGATAGGACTTGCCACCATTAGCCTGTGATTTCAACCAAAATAAAAATAGGACTCAACCAGGTCTAAACCAGGACTAAACCAGGTCTAAACCAGATCTAAGCCAGGAATATACCAGGACTAAATCAGGGCTAAACCAGGTCTAAACCAGGACTAAACCAGGGCGAAAGCAGGCCTGAACCAGCACTAAACCAGAAGTAAAACAGGTCTAACCCACACTTACCTCCACAGCCTTGTAGAAGATGCTGGAGCCCACCTGGACCACCTCGAGGTTCTGCTCCTGCTCATTGCGGGCACACTTGATGTAGGTCATCCAGCTCCTCTGATCCTCCTGACTGGCATCGATGAAGTAGCGCACTGTCCCATCCTCGTTAAACACCTGAATACACCACACACACAGTTAAGTATTTGTCTAAAATGGTGGCTTTTGAAGTCAATGTCTGACCAGATGCCCTCCCATATATCCAGGGTATGGGCAAGCACAAGGCTACACTGCTAGAGTATGTGTCCTCATTACTCCATACAGATGCTTTACCTATATCGTTTGTTGCTGGTTATTTCTTATCTTATTATCTATGTCATTGGGTAGAGCTCTTTTTCTGACACATTAAACATTCATTTTAAGGGGTTGTCTTGTACTTTTATACGGCAAATAATAACTATTGTGTGGATTAGATTTGACTTTGTGGTTGCTAGGTGACAGTTACACACTGACCTCCGTGTACGTCACATTTTCTGCCCATGTCCAACCACGAAGAAAAACTATACGTTTGACTAAACTGGGCAGACTTGGGAAATCTAGGATATAGTTTAGGGATAGGGAAATAGTAACTATGGAGTTACTACAGAGAGGTGTCATGTGACCATGGTGTATTCAGGCACATTCAGATATGTTCAGGTGTGTTCAGGCGCATACAGATGTGTTCAGGTGTGATCTGGTGTGTTCAGGTGTGTTCAGATGTGTTCAGGTGTGTTCAGGTGTGTTCAGTTGCATTTAGGTATGTTCAGGGGCTTTCAGTTGCTCTCATACCTCCCACATGAGGTTGTTGTTCTTGAACAGGTCAATGTGTTCAGGGGACACCAGACGGCCGGTAAATGGTCCCATCTCAGTCCCGGCTTTGATCCACGTCTTCGAGAAGATCCCCAGACCCTCTCCTACAACACAGGATGCCTTAAGGTTTAGGCCACGAATAGATTGCATTCACATTTTAGAATTTTATGATGTCATAATCTCAAATGGAGGGCGGGGCCAATATAACTCTACGGGAGATTCACTGTCTGAAAGAAATCTCCAAACTTATGATCCACAAAAGTTGAACCTTCTCCTTCTTATTATTGGCTCCACAAACTTGTCATGCTGCTTAGGGCTTAAAATCCTTTCAACTGACAGAAATCACAACTATGGGGTTGAAAAATGGCACTTCTTTCTGAAGATACAGTGGGTGCTGCAACCGGGGACCCATCTCCATGATCTTGTTGTTAGTCTTGGTCAGGGCTACCTTCGCTGGAGGACTGTACTATTGTGCATGTTTTGTCATGTGAACACAACATACTGTTAACATCACAACATTCTACCTGCCAATCATATTTAATTCAGATAACATCACAACATTCTACAGTCCAATAATACTTAATACAGATGGAGCAGCTAAAATGAATCTTGTTCAAATGTAGATTTGTGTTGTAACGCAGTGAGTTCTTGGATCTAGTCACTAGAAATGATCAGGTTCAACATTTGTGAGTTTACCTTTTGGACATTTCATGGTAAAATACAATGTAATCAATAGAACTGTGTCTAACCCATCTGGAGAAGGACATCATCACAGTCTAGAATCTGAAAACTACAACAAACTAATTGTATCACTAACCCAGAACTAAACCAGGCAAATGCAGTCCTGAATAGCACCTGTGCAGGACATTTGAAAGTATGTTTTTGGTCTCACATTTCTATTCTATTCCTTTTTTATATATTGATTCATTTGCCAAAAGTGCCATATTTTGCTGTTCATATTTGTTTATTAAAAATGAGAATGAAATATTGAACCTGGGACAGAGCTCTGGGCAATGATGACCTCACTGGGGAGCACCAGGCTGGACAGTTTCTGCACCTCTGTAAGAAAATGTAAAAGTATTTATAACATCACATTTTAAAGGAACATTATCGTGCTAAACAGGCAGACTTGGAGCTTTAAGGCCGCTCTGTGTATGGTCTGCCACCTGCTTGTCGCCATGGAGATACTGTTGCTTTGAAATGTTCCACTGTAGACATTACACTTCTCTATCTCTCCATGAACCATTAGGCCAGGTTACAGGTCAGATCTGCGGAGAGGTGAGTCTGCTCACAGTAAGAATGCATGATTTTCAAGGTCTTTTTTGAGAAATGAATGTAACTGAATAAATGTAATACAGATACGGTTAATGCCATACTGCGGAACATTCCAGACAAAGCAGTAGAGATGAGCAGGTGGAGGACCTTTAACCAGAAAAAGTTACACGGTGCACCTTTAACCATTTAATATGTTTTCATCACCAAAAACAATGATTTGTGTTTTGGTTCATTTGTGCATGTTTGTGAGATTCTGCTTATTAATATTTCATTTCAGTCAATCATAGTGGATATTTTTGAATGGTACAATACATCTCCATCCTTCCATTTTCTTCTGCTTATCTGGGGCCAGGTCACAGGGGCAGCAGTCTAAGCAGGGACTCCCAGACTTCCCTCACCCCAGACACGTCCTCCACCTCCTCCGGGTGGGACCCCAAGGCGTTCCCAGGTCAGCCGAGAGACACAATCTCTCCAGCGTGTCCTGGGTCTTCCCCCAGTCACCCAGCGGAGGAAACTCATTTCGACCGCTTGTATCCGCGATCTTGTCCTTTTGGTCATTACCCAAAGCTCATGACCACAGGTGAGGGTAGAATGTAGATTGACTGGTAAATTGAGAGCTTTGGCTTTGGCTCCTTCTTGACCACAGGTGAGGGTAGAATGTAGATTGACTGGTAAATCGAGAGCTTTGGCTTTGGGCTCCTTCTTCACCACAACAGTCTGACCGCATCACTGCAGACGCTGCACCGATCCACCTGTCAGTCTCAAGCTCCATCCTTCCCTCACCCGTGAACAAGCCCCAGAGATAAACCTCCTTATGTGCAATTAAAGAAAAACATATTTAAAGGTCCTATATTACACTAAATTGACTCTTGTGAACTTTAAGCCATGTTATAATGTTGTTACCTCATCAAAAAGATACCTGGATATATGCAGGATTTGTGTTAAATGTGTGAATGAAACAAAACACAACTCCAGGTATGTTTTTGATGAGGAAACATTATAGCATAGATCAGAAAATAGTGTAATATGGGCCCTTTAAGTTTAAATGATAATAAAATATTAAATAATGCATCATGTCCGGTATTATCAAATCATTTAAAAAAGAGTCATAGTGCAACTGTCACTTTTAAACTTGGAGTCATTTTGTGTGGAAATACAAGGTAGAACGAAGCAAAACAACTACCATCGGACATCAGACCCTCCACCTGCAAAACTCAGATAGTGCCTTTAAAATGTAGGCTACAATTTCTTGAAACTGTTTGCCATAGCCATTTTCCTTTAGGTTTAGGTTGCAATGTACGTCCAACAAAAAATGAACCAGGCCCGATGCTTCAGGTCAATAGCGTTCCACGTATTTTTCAAGAAATGCCACTTTTAACTAAAAATGATTCATGACATGAGCAGCCCTGGGTGAGTGGTCTACGTTTCTTTTACGCAACATTCTTGGCTCATTTCCCGCTGCACAGACGCTGTCTAACACGTCTGCACGTCCGTCTTACGTAAGCTTCTTTCGTGTTCACAACTTGTAATTGTGAAAACCTGATTGTGTCGCTCTTTTGAAGCCGCAGCTGGTCGTGTCGCGTCACGCTGAGCACCACGTGACCAGCCGTCTCTAAAAAAGCGCGTATCTAAATCGTTTTAAACTTTTATTATCGTGGGGTTAATCCGCGCTGTGACCGACGGGGGCCGCGCTCCTCCCGCGACACAAAAACCTCACACTTTTTAACGTCGCTGCGCATTTCACGGTCCTCCCTGAGCGTGAAACCGGCGAGACGTAAACGAGACGCAGATTAACAGCGGGACAAAAGCGCACGAGAAGAGAGCCGGCGGCTGCGCGCGAGAGAACGGGCCTTCACACGCGCATTAAAGGGGCTATAAATAAATAATAAAACACGGGGTGCGGGAGGAGTTAGCGAAGCAGACGGGAGTAGCGACACGGGATTAACGCCGTGTAATGGAGCCAATGAAAACGAATGAGCTCGATTTCGCGTTAACAGGTGCGCGCGAGAAAAGGCGATTCAAAACTCAAAAGGGGGTCCTTTTAAAGCGTAAAATAATTAACTGTCAACTTGGCCTATAACTGTCAACTTGAAATGTTAAGCTGCGGAAAAAAAACGATTGAGGCCTAATGCGCAAGATAAGATTTCAATATTAAAGACACACTATGCAACTTTTCGATGAACGGTCCGCCACTCGCTTGTGCCCACGGAGATGGTATTTCTTTGTATAGAATGTTCCGCAGTATGGCATAAACCTTCATGTCTTAAATTACAGGTGTCTTTACTGCTCAACAATATCTTGGAAAAAAACAAATTCTTCTGTGACAGGGTTCGCCTCCCTCTCCTTAGATCTGACATGTAACTTTTCCTTCTGCCACCTGCTTGTCTCCACGGAGATAGAAACGTTTAATGCCATATTCCAGGCAAAGCAATAACATCTCCGTGGAGACAAGCAGGTGGTTGACCCGCATTAGAAAAGTCACATAGTGCTCCTTTAATGTAAGATTTACTTAAGCACAAATTAAAAGAAGGTACACACGCGTCGCTCTGTATTTAAAAGGCTAGCCTATAGCGTATTTTATATCTTGCGTAAAAAGTGTGTGTGCTACGAGTGAGAGTGTTTTTAAATGCGTAAAATGTAACTATAAACCCAACGCAGTGCGTTGCAGTTGACGGTATAAAGGATTCAAATAGAATTAAAAAAAATAAATAAATACTGAGTCTGATGTCCACGCACACACACTTTGAATCAAATGTCACCTGATTCCAAACGTGAAAACCAGACTTCGGTCATACCTTCACAAGGGCTGTTAAGCGTGCCAGAAATACATTTTTTTTGCGCATAATTCATTTAATTTTACGCACAGGACGCATCGAAATATTAATTTACAGCTTGTGTTTGCAATAGGTTTCTTACTTTTTTGGTCATATTGCAGATGTCACACTCTGGATATGCGCTTTTCAAAAACACTCCAAGATTTTTTTGGCCAATTAAACCCACAAATAGAATGAGCCAATTACGCAAACGCATTTAAAAGAGAGAGTTCGTTAACCGTATCCCCGCAGTGGATTTGTATTTATTTTCAACAAATTACGTTTTTATCACACTAATTCTACGTTTTAAATTCGAGGCCTTTGCTGCAGCAGGCCGGATTCCACGCTAATGAGTACAAATTCCGACCTGTAGCCCATCAATATCAGTGCTCTTCGACATAACTTCAATAAATATATAACTACGTAAATAAAAAGCCTATTCTCCCTCGCGTAAAAGAATGTGTTGTCAAGTCATAGCCACAAGTTCTTTCGAATCGTCCACAATTCGCATTTTATATGTGGCCTAAATACGTGATGTTTATGGGTAAAAATGTGCGTAAAAATCCATAAACCTCCATAAACCTTTTGCACCCGTTTTGTCCTTAATTAAGATATTTTATTATTATTTATTTATTCTCCCTTTACTGAAATTGTGACTGTTGCTATGATGAAAATGTTTTTGGATTTTATTTGCTATTTTTTAAAATCCAGAATAATTGTTTCTTTTTTACATTATCGTGCGTAAATAACGCAAACAATTTAGTTTTCACCAAGTCAACAAGTGCTTTTCGAGCGCACAAGAGCCGCGAGGAACAGAATATAAAATATATAATACGGACTCGATTTTTATATCCTATAAATTAAATTAATATGCGAGATTTAAGGTCATTTAAATTGAAGTAGACTACTAACTAGGCTATCCTCGCTCAATTATGTCTTGCCAGAGTCTTCGTGGATTACCAAATTAAGCCGTTCATGAAGTCAAACAGGAGTGTGTGGAAAGCGCTGTGATATGCGCAAAAGGACATTGGTTATTTGAATGCGTAAAATTTTATGCACGCGCCTCTGGTTTAATTAGCTTGACATAATTAGCTGAATTTACACTAACTCAAAAGCAACATTAGAGACAAAATATGTGCATGTAAATGAACAGAGTGTTGAAGTGTGCGGGGCTGCGCATAAAAAGCACCTGTTGGTGTCTATTCGAAGCGATCAGTTTTTACGCATCGTGTTAAATGTTTATTCAGTTACCATGGTCATGAAATTACAAAAAAATATAGTTAAAACAATACAATCTGATAAATTTGTGAATAAAATTAACAAAAGTTCGGCCTGCCCCTCCCGCTGTGGCACTGACCTCCGGAGAAGGACTGCGCGAGGACCTCCGCCGTGAACGCGGTCTTGGGGCTCGCGCTCGGGGCCGTGCGGTCCTCGTGCTGCGGGTGTTCGCCCAGCACGTGCCTCCAGCGGCCGTACAAGAAGCTGTGCAGGACGTCCGACGTGATGATGTCAGAGAGGGACAAGGGCACCGCGGGCTGAGGCTTGAACCCCGCTTTGAGAGCGAGACTGGACCCGGGAAGAACCGAGCCCATCGCGGCGACAAGTGGAGGAGGAGGCCCGGGGTCAGCCGGAGTGGTGATCCAAAAACCCCCGGGAGAGACAGGTGGGACCGGGGTCAGAGAGTCAACCTTATCCGGGTAGAGCTCAACCTGCGCAAATGTGATGGATTTTCCCCGGGGGCGGAAGCGCCTTCCGGGGGCCAGAGAGTCAAACTGAGGAGACGCAGCGCGATCAACCTTCTGACCCGGAGGAGAGCACCGATAGAGAGGGGTCAATGCGATGGTCTACACGGGTACACCTGTGCGGGGTGAGTAGCGTGAACTCTCCCGCAGTAAAGACGCGTTCTCCGGTCGTCAGCTCTGGATGTTCCCGGTTTGAGTTGGACTTTGGCGAATGTCAGATCTCGGGGAGTGGAGGCCAAAACCTAAATATTAAAACTAAATATTAACTAATAAACCGGGTTAAGTTTGGAGCATCCGTGGTAGATTTTGGACAATTTCTTCAGAAGTGATTTGTCAAATGCAGAGACGCACTGACACCGGTCTTTATAAAGACACACACCTCCTCCTCCTGTCGCGAGGGAGGAGTGTGTGCCGGCGCGTGTGTGTGGGCACGCGTGCATCTGTGAGAGCGCGTGCACGTGGGCGTATTGAAGCCTGTAATAATGATGTTGTTTGGAGACGTGCGGCGGCCCTGCTCCAGAGGGTGGGGGCGCGCAGAAACTGATTAGGCGTTTTCAATTGGAACTTTTTTCTGCCCAGAACGAACACAAGAACATGAGAATGAGCCAGTTTAATGATAAGATTCAAGATTTGTGGATTTTTCTTTCAGATAGTCTATTTCTCGTAACCACCCTCATGTCCCCCCTCGAGAAATTGACATTCTTCTAAACACAATAGGCTACCATTTAGGCCTGAACTTCTCAACCTGTCGGCTCTCTTCAATTTGTATTTTATTAGGGTGGAATTTCCATCTACACTTCTATAAAAGAGCAGTTGACGATAAAGAGGTAAAATGTTTCGCTCTCGGACAAAAGGACTCGTGTGTGAATGCGCTGAAGTGAGGTGAAGGTCATTGATTTTGACGACTGAGGCGTATTCATCCGCCGCGCCGCTGTTCTCTCACACATGAAATCAATGCGTAAGGGCCACTCCACTGCGGGGTTCATGCTGCGGTGAATTTGAACATTTGAGTCTATCGTGAATATGCTATACCTGCTTGTGGATGCCTGGTCTCGCCTGATCTCAGAAGCTAAGAAGGGCTGAGCTTGGTTAGGACTTGGATGGGAGACCGTTGGGAATATCGGGTGCTGCAGTGGGGCGCCTGTGGAGTGGTAACTGTTGTGGTGTCCTGAGGCAAGACACTTTACCCACCTTGCCTAGTAAGGAAATGCTGTGTGAGAGTTGGTAGTGGTCGAAGGGGCCGATGACGCCTAAAAGCAATCGCAGGTGACGTGTGAGTTGAGTTTGTGAGACCTGTTGATGCTGAGGATCGCATGTCGTTTCAAATGAAGAGCAAATAATCAGTATGTTAACTCCCCATGCCTATTAATTAATTAGCTAATTACCCTAGGACTAAGTCCTGGTTTGATTTGGTTGAGTTCTGAGTCGGTTTAGTCTCTCTCCAGACTTCCAGCGCCGTGACAGCGGGGCCTGGCTGCTGCTGCGGCCGGCTCACAGCGCTCCTCAGACGGCTGCTCGGAGCTCTTTGTGCCTTAATCCCTCTATAATGGCGCTTTAATAACGGCCTCTCCTCTTTATTTCGCTGTTTTTGTCTCGTTTTCTGCCAGAGCCGTGCGTCACGCTTTAACGTGCTTTGGAGCTCACGCGCGGAGCGGCAGGTGACTGGCACGCGTGACGGGACTGAGCGCAAACGGCGCACACATTGTTCCGCGGGTTATTAGTATTCATGCGCCGCGCAGACATTAGAATGTGCGCTAATAATGTGCGCTAACAGGCTTTTAGCGGATCAGCGGCACGGAGCGCAGCTGTGCGGCCTCAGCGCGGCCCGAGCCCCGGTCAGAGAGCGGCGGAGCGGGAGTCCATCACAGGCTCGTTATCGCTCCATTAGACTCAATAGAAAAACATTTACAAAACAATGTCTCATGGATTATTCATACAGAGAGAAAGAGAGGGAGAGGGAGACACACAGAAAGAGAGAAGAGCAGAGAGCGAGGGACTGGGAGAAAGAGAGAGGGAGTCAGGGAGGGCGGGAGAGAAGGAGGAGGGAGAGAAAGAGGGAGATAGAGAGACAGAGGGCGAGAAACAGAGGGAGGGAGGAAAAAAGCCGTTTAGTCCCGAGTCATTCACATTAAAGGTGGGGTCTGCCACCTGCTTCACGGAGATCTTAGTGCTCTTCCTGGCATGTTCCACTGTATGGTATTCAACTTATCTCCATGGAGACAAACAGGTGACGCCTCCAGGTCAGGTGACGCCTCCAGGTCAAGACAAAACACAAACTTCCCTAAACTTCCTCAAACCTGCTCACCTCTCGTCTCTCTGAGAACAGATGCCTTTTGTGTCATCTCTGAACGTTCTGACGCCCAAAGTTTAGAGTTTTTGGAGCGGGCCGCTCATGTTCATGTTGAGTTGTCTTTTTATAGATCAGAAACATGAAAAGTTATAAAACATTATAAAACATATAAAAACAATATAGCATATAACATATAATAACAATATTTTATAACAATATAAAAAGTGCTTGTAAATATACGCATGCTTTATAAATGAGACTCCTGGTTTGTGGGAGGCAACTTCACTCCTAGAAAGAATGCATTTTTTCATGTATTTTCAAAAATAAATAAAAACACCTGCAACTTTATGAATGCAACATCCATACATTTCTGTGGCAACAGAAAAAAAGTTACATAAGGCACCTTTAACTCGAGATCATGAATGAAACAGTGGCTCAGTGCAGCCATCAAATACTCTAGTAATTACTTTGACAACTACTTTTTTATTTGCAATTTATTATAATCAAAACAAAAATGAGTGAAGAAATAACACAACAATACTAATAATGAAACAAATAAACTACTTTTGACATGTACTTGAATGATATTACTGTGTATATTTCTCTTCCTCTGAGTCGACTGCAGGTAGGTCTACATCAGTGTGGGAGGGGCGGGAGGAGCAGGACCATGTGGAGATGCGGTCACTACATTTGGCTCAGCTCCAAATCCATCGTCTGAATCTTTAATCACAAGAGTGCTTACACTTCCTGGACTTTATGATATCGTAGGGTCTGTGGGGACATGGGCTTTTATCCCATACTCCCACTCATCATATCACACACATAAACATATCGTACGGTCTGGAGGGACGGCTGCAGCTGTATTATGGAGCCCAGTCTAAACCACTTACTCTGTTTCCACTACAATGGGATTTCTCCATTACTGTTATTCAGTGGTGAAGGAAGCACTCAATTTTGTTACTTAAAGCACCTCTTCTTACACAAAACTGACTCTTGTGAGCTTTAAGCCCTGTTATAATGTTGTTACCTCATCAAAAACATACCTGGAGTTGTGTTTTGTTTCATTCACACATGTTTGAGTAACACTTTATCTGTCTACACCTCCAAAGCTCAAAATGCTCTGGTCCACCTTGTGATGTCATGAACTGAGATTTCAAGTTAACAGACACCTTTTACCTTTAGTTCAGTAGCGATTGGCAATTCCAGGGCTGAAATGATCCAAATGATTCTAGTGAAGGTGTGTGGAGTTTAAAAACACAGCAGAGCGCTTCCTGTATTGCCTCATGACATCACAAGGTGGAACAGAGTGTTTTCTGTATGAGAGAAGAACTCTGTGTTAACTGTGTGTTAAATGTGTGAATGAAACAAAACACAACTTCAGGTATGTTTTTGATGAGGAAACAACATTAGAACATAGATCACAAATAGTGCATTACAGTCCCTGTAAGTAAAAGTACAGATGCAGGAGCAAAAATGTACTCAAGTGAAAGTAAAAGTATTACATATAAAAATCTACTCAAGTAAAAGTATTGAAGTACACTAACTATTAAAGCATCAAATGTGGTGATTTTTGTCAACACAGGACTGAAGACTGAATCAACTCCTTAATGGTTAGACATGTTTATATGCATAATTATGTTTGCTCAAAGCCGGGACATGAACTCAAAACCTTTAGTCAAGATGATACCACAACAGTGCTAAAAATAACCCCTTAAGCCATATGGAAAAGTATTGTGATGGTACCTGTGGTAAATATTTAATCATAGTTTTACATCAGTTAAGTGACAGTTTGTGGAAAAAAGAGAAAAATATAAAAATACAGATGAAGAGTTCTTAAACTGCCTCTGTCATCAACACGGAAAACTCCATCCAAAATATAGAGACAATCTACACACAAGGAAGGCATTTTTTTTCATTCATGCTTGTTTCATTAATCTAAAGTCATCTTCTCTGGGCACTTAAAAATGCTCTATTCACATTTTGCCAGGATTGTTGCGTCACAGGTAAAACTCTGAATTTCTCTCACAGTTTTTAAACCCATAAATCATCACCGGGCGCATTTTACAGTCAAATTTTGTTCACAACAAACACATGGCTCTATTAGCATAGTATTCATGTGGCCTAAGATATTAATTTAGTTTCTGATTGTTCGTTCCCGTTGCTGACAGCAGAGAAAGCTCTGATGTCAAAATATCAAATTGGAAACATTGGAGCAATTTATAAAGTGTTTCCAAACATTATTTTAGGTTAGAAAATATGAAATACTTATCCCAAAGTGACCAAACCCATTTTTAAAAGAGAATTAATGTGTGTTATTTAACAATATAAAGTTGTCATTTATTTGTATTAGTCTAATCATAAGTCCTGTGTCATTTAGACAAGTTTACGGGTAAAAGTTATGGAAATACTTCTACATATGTCACATCTGTGCCCATGTCCAACCAGAAAGGAAAACTATTAACTTCACCAAAATACAAATAAAAATAGAATTAAAAAAAAAAAAAAAAAGATTTTTAGTAAAATCCTAAATATAATGACGTGAACTAGAAAAGAGAAAAGACATGAGGCTGGAGTTCTAACACAGGAGAAGTTTATTTACATCAGTACAGGACCCAGCACCCGGAGACATGAACCCTCGACACACTGTGAGAGTGTTGTCCGTTCAAGTCTAGTCCAGTCTGACTATGCTTCTGTTGTAGGGAGTATTATACCTCTGATGACGTAGGCCAAGACAACAAAGACAGAATTGGCAGTGTGGGACTGGCACAACACAGAAATGCAATTTCTCTTTCAATACTTCCACGGATCCTCTTAATGGTTTGAAATTGACTCTTGCCTCTGTTACCTCATTAAAAACATACCTGGAGTTGCTTTTTGTTTCATTCACACATGGTCTAGTGGCCAATGGCCCTGTGCCACCAGCTATTAGACTGACAGAGTTTAAAGGTGTTAGAATGCGTGATTAAAGAGCCCAATTGTCCTTTTATTGACATTTTCTACACTAGCACAACCATGGTCAAAAACTGTATGTCTCTACTCTGGAGCACTGACACATCCTTAATTAGCCTTTAAACAGGCACACCTGGGCACACGTAGTAAGACCAAACAGGAAGTACAGTGACACACAGCGGCTGGTGGTGCAAACATATAAAAAGGCCTCAAAATGGGTCTTACATTCTTCTACATCTCCGAAGCTCAAAATGCTCTGTTCCGCCTTATGATGTCATGAAGGGGTGGTTTTGAAGTTAACAGCTCCTTTTACCTTTAGTTCAGTAGAGTCTGGCAATTGCAGGGCTGAAATCATCCAAATGATTCTAGTGAAGGTGTGTGGAGTTTACAAACACAGTGGAGCACTTCCTGTATTATCACATGACATCACAATGTGGAACACAGTGTTTTCTGTTTGAGAGAAGAGCTCAGCCTAAATATGCAGAGTGTGTGTGTTAAACATGTGTGAATGAAACAAAACACAACTCCAGGTCTGTTTGTGATGAGGAAACATTAGAACAGATTAGAAAATGGCGTAATATGGCCCTTTAATCTCACACAGACACGTTTATTGCAGTGTAACCATAACATTGTCTTTGGTGCTGCCACTTGTTGCGTTCACATCTGCCCCGCAGCGCCCCCTAATGGACGGTCCCTCTCTGGCTCCGATGTGAGTAATGCTGGAGGCGTTAATAGCAGACAGTTGTAACAGTAAATCCATAATTCATCCTTCAAACCACAGCAGCTGGGCCCATGTTCGTTATCATTTATTCATACAGACCTCACAAAACAGATGGAGCCATTAGGAACAACTGTAATCACAACGTGCGCTCTCACCGTGCACGCCCCTGATATACTGTAACCACATCCATGTGCACTCTCATGTTCTTTAGTACATGAGAGCGCACAGAGTATAGTACCTTCTATAGTACCCAAATATTGGGTACTATGGAAGGTTATAGTGTCACGATTTCAGTCTCTCAATTTCAGTGCTAAGGAATAAATTTAATACTAATAATATTTAATAATAATTGATAGTGATTTCGATGACAGTAATAATAATAAAAATGCCATTTCTTTAGATAATTTCCAACCCAAATTAAAGGCACTGTACTTGATTTTTACGGTCTTAGAAACAGAACAATTTATTTTTTTTTACATTTCAAATGGTTTACAATGCTCAAAAGTTATTCCTCAATTACCTTATGCATTCTGAGCATCCTGATTATCCACAGCGATGAGTTTATAAGCTTTTTCCCACAACTTTCAGAGGCCAGAGCGGAGTTTTGCCATGACTGTAAAACTAACAACTAGCATGCTAACACACACTTCTTGATTATCAGACAATAAAATGCTTTCTGAGGCAGACAGTACACAGGAGACTTACTTTGACCCCAAGAGCTGCCTATACAATTTTATTTATTTTAATTCATTTTATTTTATCAGGAAGTCCCATTGAGGTTCCATCTCATTTACAAGGGAGTCCTGAGTACACAGTTAAAACATACATTTACTATGAATAAAATGAATAGTAAAATATGTACTGAACCGTGTACTGCACTGTACTACTTATGAGTGTGTTCCATAAATAGGGGGCATAAAATCTAAAACCAGTTTTCTCTTGCTTTGTGTAGATTTATGGTACTGCTAAGGTCAGTCTCTCCGCAGACCTGATATGGTCATGATG
The DNA here is from genome assembly GCA_000787095.1 of Periophthalmodon schlosseri. NCBI lineage: Eukaryota > Metazoa > Chordata > Actinopteri > Gobiiformes > Gobiidae > Periophthalmodon > Periophthalmodon schlosseri. Next base: position 17,279 of record KN479455.1, on the reverse strand, counting down.
AGAAGTGAATTGAATCAGGGAGGTGAGACTGTGGAAGTTTTGCCTCAGTACAATATCTGTACAGTACATTTTGCTCAAATACATGGGGAAAAAATCTTTAATAGTACTTTAGGTTACCACGTGGTCTTGTACTAGTACTGATAAGTTCAAAATTATTGTAAAACTGTTCAGAAAAGGTCAAATTTTGTCCTGTTTATGCAAATTATTTCATTTCAAACAAGCATATGGTTTATATATAGTTTATATACAAGTTTTTGTATCGATTAGTATCTGATTTTCAATACTTTTGACAACCTGAAAAGGTTAATTGGAATCAAATTGATATTGTAATTTAAATTGTCAGTTGGCTAATCGCAAAAGTTGTAAAAGTAAACATCCCTGTGTCCATGCACTCGGAAATGCTGTCGTTAAAACCTCTGAAATGCATGGAATTCTTTTATTGATAATTTGCAGCTGATGTCAACATCATATCAACATTCCCTCGGGGTGTGATGCTACTTGGAGGCATTGCTCTGTCTAAAGCTTTGTTAAATTAGACTTTAATCTAACCATAAAGAACTGTCTTTACTGGAACTACAATAGGTGATCTGGTTTGTGCTGTTAAACACGTCCCTCTCAAAATAACATTACAGTCACAAGCTAGTTAGCATTAGCCAACAGTTTTTCAGTTAGTCACTCTCACCTTTTTGTTGAAAATCAAACTCCTAAACAGGACTGTGAACGCTCGTATTGATCACAGGCCCAACCCTGAGTGTGCACTGTGAACTGAAACGTCAACCAAAACATTTTCAACTCTACCAAAAGTTTGGACACACATGGAATGTAGTGAATAAAAAAAGTGTAAAATAACAAAAAAAAAAAAAAATAGCTTTTACCCTTTGCTTTGAGCACTGCTTTGTTCACTCATGACATTCCACTAATGAACCCTGACAAGGCACAGCTAAAGTGAAAACCATTTCAGGAGACTTTGTCATGAAGCTCACTGAGAGAAGGGTTTGCAGCGCTGTCAACAAAGCAACGGGTGGATACTGTGAGGAATCTGAAACTAGAATATAAAACATAGGCTAATCACTTCTTTGTTTGCTACATAATTCAATACATCTTGCTTCATAATTGATGTATTTAGTATGCATGTTGTACAATGTAGAACGCAGCAAATAAAAAAAAAACAAAAAAAACAAAAACAAAAACTTAAAAAGGAGCGTCTAAACTTTTGACTGGTCGGGTAAAATTGACTCAGTATAAGTGTGTACTATTGTGTATTGTATTGTTAAAGTGGAGGTAGACATTTGAGTGTAACTTGTATTCAAGACTGCATCAATAATAGGGCTAAATATTGAAATAATTGATAATTACTTGAATCAAACATTTTCTAGTGTTTCTGGCTTTGTGGGTTTCCTATGCCAGTCTCCTTCATGGTTAGGGTTGAGATCAGTCTACAGGAAAATAATGTCAGTCAGTGTAATATCCCCATAAAGCATGGACACCTGACATGAGAGTGTGTATTTAACGTTAATCTGATTGAAACATGTATATGATGATTAATTACCTAGCCAACTGTTGTAGCCCTACTAGTAAAGGAAGTATAGGCTTCTTGAATATAGTCAGTCTGTTGGCCTTATAAACACTCTTAAAACTTTTTGTCCGGTTGACAGATTTTTTTGCTTTTACTATGGATCAGACCTGGACGACTGAGGGATTAGGCAGATTTATAAACAATCATTCTGAATTCATGCCATTTCTAATCCAGATGCTAGTTGTGCACATTATATGCAGTATTTTAGGCTCGCCCTCTGTTGTGTTGTGTTGACGGCTCAGACTCCAGTATCTACAGTAAACTGAGTTAACGGTTTTATAGTCAATATAAAATGGCTAGGCTAGGGTGACCTTTAAAAGTAAAAAATGTGGGTCAAATTGGTGATTTAGTGGGATGGATAGGAAAATCTTAGGAATAATTCATATTAATTAAAACCCTAACTTACCATTCACACATTTTAAGAACGACATTTCATTTGCCTCAACCTCAAGCATCTGAAAGAATTTTCTTTTTTTTCAGATGCCCTCCCATCCTCTTACAATTCTGTAGAATTTCTCTGAGAAGGGGAAGGTAAAGTCTGTCAGTATCAGTAAATGTTGTGGTGTGGTTAGATAAATATGGTGGGGTAACGGACCTTATGGAAATGATCAGGTAAAGCATTTTTTAATTAAAAGGTGTAGTATGTAACTTTACTGGTGGAGAGTGTTTTTGATTTGCCTGGAATGTTGTCTTGGTTGTTTTTTTTTTAATCGCTAAAAGACTACATTGAACAATATGTGTATTGTTAGTGTGCTTGCCTCTCCACAGATCTAACCTGTGATTTGACCACGTGGAGCAACCTGCTTGTCTCCATGGATAGATAACTTTAATGCCATACTTTGGAACATTCTAGGCAAAGCAGTAAACAGGTGGAGGACACTGCAGAAATGTTCCAAAGTGCATCTTCCAGTGTCTCAGCCAATCAGCACATCTAGTTAAAGGGGCAGTAAAGTTGTTTGAAAATAATGAAAAGCAGAGTGTGTTACTCAGAAAGAAGAGCTTTATTAGCCCTGGTGTTAATCCTCCATCGCCCGTCGGCCTCAACACAATCCCATCTGTGTCAATCTACAAAAACCTGCTTTTTCTGCTCCACGTTAGAAAAAAAAAACAAAAAACAGCTCGTTTTCACAGAGGAGCGTCCTGGTGCACAGCCAGGACACACCTCCAACAATTATTCAAATCATTAGAATGACATTAAACTGGGAGAGAACCCCCAAAACTACAGCCTCAGAGGAAGGAGCCGCCATGCTAACAACGCTAACAAGATGCTAAAAGGCTAAACATGACGTTAACAGATATGCTACTGCTAAATCACAATTTTACAGAGTTATGAAACTGAAGCAAAGTCCGACCTTGTTTATCACACATTTCAAATGCTAAATAAATTAAACTAAATATAATATTAATTTATGGATTTCAACAAAGAAATGTCATAGTAGTACATTAAGAAAATATTTGGTTGCAAGATATAAATTGGCAGCATTATCAGACAATAAAATTAAACATTCAGTTTTTATAAAATATTTTCATGGGTGAACTAAGCAGCAGATTTCACTGACCTTGCATTTACTATTAAACAAAGTCATGGCTGGAGCTTATTTGAGAGGGCAAGAATAATGGATTCCAACTTTAGACATCAGAACATCTAATTAATCAACATTAATATGTTTCATAATGCAAAATAAGTGGTAAAAATATGTAAACAGATTGGTCATTTCTGGAAAACACCAAGAGAGACTTTGCTTCTTACTGACAAACTAAATGCTACTATACATGTTCAAATAGCTTGTAATAGACTTTGATGGCTTAAATTTTAATATCATAAAGGAAAAAGACAGTTACTAAATACTTTTAAAAAATGACAACCCTGTGTAGATTTAGATGTTTCTCACAATATCCCTTTCAAACAAAACCCTACATCTTCAAAATTTCAAATGAAAAAACAAGCAAGCAAAATTACACAAAACAATGTTAGCTTGTTAGCGTGGCGGCTAACTATTTCACAGAGGCATAAGGACAGACAGGAGACAGATGATTAGCCTAGCAGTCTTGAATGATTAACACAGTTTCAATCGTTAGACAACATTCCAATTTAACAATTTCTTTTTAAAATAAGGTACATTTTTTAACTATCGCAGCACCCGCCATAGAGTGGAAACACAAACAAAAACAAAATGGATTTAAATATAGAGCCCTGTACAGGAGAACCTCTTATTATTATTATCATCTGCACACATACACGGAGATATTCAGAAAAAAAAAACAAAAACAAAAAAAAACCCCATCAACATTATAGCGCCCTCTCTCTGTGGTCGAACAAAACAGCGGCAAAGGCTGCAAGGTCAACAATATTCAAATTATTTACTAAACAGATAAAAATGATTCACCAAGAAAATATACCTTTGTCACAATAAAGTCGTAGTAATACATCAACAACCCACACGCGTTTTTTCAAATTTTTGTACAAGATCTAGCAACAGTGTGAAAAATTCTCAAAAAAGCTAAAGGAGCCAACTCACAGTTCAGCAGCAGTTAGCCCGACATGAAAAATATTCCCAGACTTTAAATGGCAAAACGCGTTAGCGCCAGACAGAGGCTAAACACAGGATTTCAGCTGGGACAGTAGCATTAGCATAAATTAGCAGTAATTTAAGAAGTCAAGAATAAAGTACATTTGTTACACTAAGAAGGAATTACAAAGGACATAAGAAGCATGACATGTTTTTTGTACAGTAGAGAGGTTAGCACTCTTGCCCCACAGCAAAAAGGTCTAAGGTTGGATTACCAGACCATGAGGGATTTTTGTGAGAGTTAATAAAGCAAGCTCCATCGCCTTTTTAAGTTTTATAAGCAGTTTGTAAAAGAATTAGGAGCTTGTCAGGGAATCATTTATCTCTTGTAATCGTGACTTTTCTCATCGGTTTGCTCCACTGTCACAACCTCCTTGCAAAGATTGAATTAATGAGTAAACCTAAATTTCAAGCAGAAAACGCACAAGCTTAGATGAAAAGGCCAACAATGAAGTTACAGAAAAAATATGTTACATTGAAAAGATAAATGGGTGAAGAAAGTCTAACTCCTTGCGTAGAGGCAAGAGACTGGATAGCCACTCTACCATACATTTAAACTAAGTTCCAACAGAAATCCCACATATTTAGCCCCTTTAAGCGCTAATGCTGCTTTGCTAACACTCAAACACACATATGCATTTAAACAGGCACCGTTTCGCTAACAACCATTTACTTGAAAGCATTCACCCTCCGCACAGATCTGAATAACACTTGAAACGGCACTTAGCTTTAGCATCGAGCTAATGCGCCAGCATTGCTAAAACATAGACAACTGACAACTTCATTGTTAACTTCTACAAACAATCGACAAAGTAGAAAACCTCACATTTATAATAACAGAATAATATAACGTTGCACTGTGTAAGAAAATAGTCATCGATTTTCCCGCCTTTTTTTTATCTCTTACTGTAAAATTATGGCGGGAAAATTCAAAAATCCAAAAATCAGGTTCGACCACAGAGAGATACAGCTTTTTTCGGCAATGCAATATACATTTCTCATAAAAACTAAAAATCACTAATAAAGATACAGGAATAAGAACTAGTAGATATCGTCAAACTCAAAAAACATCATTGCACCTCCAAGATGACGACTTGTAAAATTCAAAATCCGAAAATAAACCCAAAGATTTTTTTTAGTACAAAAGACTGACAACGGCATAGACCTTCGCTGATAAAACATCTCTAGAATAAAAAATAACACAGTCTGTCGCATGCGTTTATAACATTATCAAAATAATATTCTGATTTGTGACTCAAGACTGCTAAGCCCTATACCGTTTGCGTTTATCGGAAAATGCACAAAATATAGATTATTATTATCATATATATTCGGTTTGTTCAAAGCCACACTGATACATTTTTCAAGTTTGATAAAAAAAAAAAAAAAAGAAAAAAAAAAAAAAAGAAATCGAGGTCTACGCCGTGAGAGGAGACCGTAGCCTAGTCCAAAAACATCTGCCACGACAAAATTTCAGGTTAAAAAAAACAAAACAAAACAAAAAAAAAAAAACAAAAGAAAGAAAAGAGTTTGTGATTTGTTTGAGTTAATTCTCCGCAATTTTCTGTCTACAAAAGGAAGGAGGAAGCGGCAGAGCGTGGTTAGGGAACGCTGATCCGAGCCGTCTCTAGTGATCCTGAGAAGACACAGAAGAGGGTGAGGAGGATTTGGAAAAGAACGTATTCACGTCAAGGCAGCTAATCTGAATAAACACTCAACATTTACTATTGAAATAATAGCGGCCATTTACTTTTATCTTTTGGGTATTGGGTACAAGCCAAACCCAAGTCATGTGCATTGAGTAGGGATGTCAACAGTAACAGATTAATCAAAAATGAAATGGTAATTTTATGTCACAATATAAGTGTTAAAAGTATTTTAGGAGCCAACAAGACAATTCATTTGAATCTAGTAAACGCACAATGCCCTTTTATCTGACTGTGTATGCCATGTTAACTTTAGTTTGTCATTCATACTTCAGAGTTTAATATAAAGCTAGTCACATACTAGAGGAATGTGGATCTATTATACAATGTGAATGAAAGTGAATTAAGAACTTTACAGCTTTGGTTATGGTGTATAATTGTGAATTACCAATATTTGAATAACATTTTTTAATTGAACAAAAAAAATATATTGAGACATCCCTATGTCTAAGTGGAGCCTAGACTAGCATGACTCTCCTGCAGTATAGTACTTTTTATGTTATTTCAGTATCAATAAATGCAGGCCTGGAGAATTAGTCACTTAAAAAGTCAGAATATAAAGTTGCGTACCCTGCCTCTTACCTGTATCTGGGCGGGGTTCCACAGGTACGGCTGCTGTCTGTAATATTCTGCTAACGCTGCGGTGTAGTCTGGCACCGAACTCTGCTGAGACGACTGGCCTGGAGGGAAAACAACACTATTAGACACTTTGCACCTCATGCAAATCACCAACCATGTTAAAGCAAGTCAGTTTAGCTCTGTCCAAAAAAAAAACAAAACTAAGACCAGATTTTAAAGTGGGACTAAATACCAAATAAATGTTTTTGCCACCAAAATGTGTACAGTGTGTTTTAATAGTATTGCCTACTGTTCCCTGGCAATTTTAGTGCAAACTAGACACATTTGGAGCTTTATGTTCAAAAACAGTTAAAACAGTGAGTCCTGCTCCCAGTGCCCAATTTCAAGTGCTATGTGACATCACACTGGACAGGTGTTTTTGATTACAGGGGTGGAGTTTGAAGTGTGGATACCTGTTAAAAACTGTTCCTTAAACCTCCAGAACATTAATCTCATCTAGAAATGGCGTTTTAAAAGGTTTGATCAGTATTAATGACTTTATTATTTTGTTGTAAAATTTCAGTTAAAAAGGCACTAGGAATGATGCTTTTTCACTCCACAGATTTAGAATTACTGAGACAACTAAAACTATGGTAATTCCTTGTGCGGCATTGTGCTCACTCTGTTTCTTGTAGTAGTCCTCCCAGGCCTTACTGTAGTCTGTCATCAGGCTCTGAGGCTGGCTCTGCTGACCTACACAGCACAAACGCCACTGTTAAATCACACCATTACACACAAGACAGACTGAGACTAGAGTGTGCAATGTGACCAAAGTATCTTGCTCAGGGGCGCAAAAACAAAATGTGGACAGGCTAAAATGTTTTGTCATGGCTTTTGTAAATGAAATAATTTGCTGACAAGAATTAGACTGCACTGAAGGCAAAAGACTAAAATTCAGATCTGTTCTAATAATCATCTTGAACAGAGAATCATTAAAGTAGCTGTACCCATTTTTTTCTATGTAGTTGAGTAAAATATTTTTGCCCTAGCACAGATATACTGTACAAGTAGCTCTTGGGTTCAAAATGAGATCATTGCATGCTGTCTGCATCCAATTATATAGCGTTTTTGTGAGAGTTAGGATGTGCACTGCTAGCATGCAAGTTCCTGTTAGCATTACTGTGATGGCAAAACTCCAGTCTCTTCAACTTTCAGAGACCAGGTGAAGTAAATCATTAGGATGCTAGAATAACTTTGGACTTTGCACTACAAACTACTATATTATACTATAAAATCAAGTTTGTGAAGTTCTTCATGTTTTTACATCAGGTACACTGCCTTTTAGGACACTGTGTGTTTAGCAAAATTCAACTGTTGCCAACAAACAGATTCCAGTGCAGTAGTGTGAATGAGTGAGGAGCTGTTTGTACCTGGGTCTTGCTGTGGAGGATTCTGCCAAGTCTGATAGGTGTTCCCCCACACTCCAGTCAGGAAGGTCTGCCCACTGCCACAGCTAAAGATAAGCAAGAGCAATCATCAGAACAAAAACTACTAAGATCACTACAACTACTATTGTTACTACAACTACTACTACTACAAATACTGTAGTAAGGTCTGTGTATTGGCACAGCTACAGAGTGTAGATGGTGCGGACTCACTTCTGGTGCGTGGCCGGTCCCTGGGTGAAGGGGCTGAAGCCAAACCCTCCGTTACTCATGATCCCTGAGCCCTGGAGAGGAATGGAGGAAGGACGTGTTTACAGAAGAAAGAGGCAATGAGAGTTTCAGTGAAAGAATCAAACCTTGGATTCTAGGGGTACACCTTAAGATGTCCTACATTATAAAAAAATTGACTCTTGGGAGCGTTAAGATGTTATAATGCTGTGACCTCCTCAAAAACATACCTGGACTTGGGCTGGGCAAATCAACTAAATTGATTAATTCAATTTGAAGTTCAATCGATTTTTCAAATCGACTTATTTTCCACACCATTTATTTTCTTCCATTGGAAATTGCATTGAAAATGCAAGAAAGGCTCACAGCAGTCACAGGGACCAAAGTTTAGCACAGGGCCATGTACAGCAGGGCCATGTACAGCAGGGCCATGTACAGCAGGGCCATGTAGCACCGACTGCTTTGAAATCAGTGATGTAAAATTAAATGTTGGGCTGCATATTTCATGCTGTTACTATTAGTTTGTTTTATCTCATTCATGAAAAGAGGAAACAACATTATAACAGATCAGAAAATAGTGTAATATGGGCCCTTAAATTGAATAATTGATTGCCTTCACAATACAAGGTACAATAACAGAATCTAAGAATACAGTTAAGGTTAAGGTACACTTTATTGTCCCTGTAAGGAAATTTGTCCTCTGCATTTGATCCATCCTTCAGTGCTGCTGGGGCAACCTGTCAGGACTGTGGGCACCAGTATAGGACTACTTAGCTTGAAGACATTTACCTATGGTGCATGTTTTGGGTTGATGGGTGGAACTGGATTGGCCAGTGGAAACCCACCCAGACACAGGAAGAAACATGCAAACTCCACACAGAAAAACCTGCGCGCCCTGGTAGTCAAACCTGAAATAAGGCAAGAGTGCTAGCCACTCTGCTGCAAGTCATAAATTTTGATATTTATCTGTTCTGACTATGAACCTGCCAAGTAGTCAAATATGGACACACCAGGCCAAGGTTACAGTTCCAGTGTGTCTTAGTACATGGCTTCTTGTGCACCTGCCTTTAACTGGAATAAAACCTTAGTATTGATACTTTGCAGTGACATCACGCATGGAAATACATCACAAATGCATTTGTATGGTGGAATGTTCAGTAGTTACCATGAAGAAACAATGCATTCATTTAAACATCATATTTTCAGGAGCCTGTGATCAATACGACTGTTCATGGTCCTGTTTAGGTGTTTGATTTTCAACAAAAAGGTGAGCGTGAATAAATGAAAAACTGTTGGCTAATGCTAGCCAGCGGCTAATTTTATTTGCGAGACTTGTTTAACAGTACAATTCAGCTCACCTGTTGTAGTTCTAGCCAAGTTGTTTCTTTCAGTGACATTGTAAAATAAAGCTCAGATTAAAGTATAACAGAGCTTCAGACAGTGCCAACAGTTACCATCCCTGGGGTGTCCCCAGGGAATGTTGAGGACATCAGCTGCAAAGAATCAGCAAGTATGTGTTATTAAATGTACAGACCCCGATCTTGTCGTCGATAAGCTGCCGGGCCACCTCCATCTGCTGCGCCGTGCCTCTGATGGTGAAGACTCGGGTGCTGGGGTCAGTGGAGGGAGGGGGGTTCCTCTGAAGCTCCACGTGGGCTCCCGACTGCTGGTTTATGCTCTTTATAGTCTCCCCACCTACAAGCAAACAGTCAGGTCAGGTATATGGCATTTGCAAAAGAATGAGCTAAAAGATAATTCTATAAAAATAGATACTAGCCCTAGTATATAAATAGTACATTAAGATCAGGAATTCTCTTCTACACCTGAACGTCTGACCCTCTCCTCTGCATCCTCTGCTTAGTCTGACCCTCTCCTCTGCGTCCTCTGCTTAGTCTGACCCTCTCCTCTGCATCCTCTGCGTCCTCTGCTTAGTGTGACCCTCTCCTCTGCATCCTCTGCTTAGTCTGACCCTCTCCTCTGCGTCCTGTGCTTTCACACCAACCTCACATTTATAATACCAACTATCTTCTTTTACACTACATCCATGAATTTCTATTTTGCTTGCTCTAGACTAGTGATGGGACTTTAGTCTCTTTTATGGGATCCGAATATTTTAGATCCAGTCATTTCAAAAGAGCCGATCAAAAGACTGGCTCTTTTGATATTTACTTAAATGACAGAAGCCAATGTGAGAATTTCTTTTAACAACAAACTAATCGCAGAGAAAATGACCAAGGCTCAGATGTGTTTAAAATGGTTCAAACTAAGAGTGGGAGAGTTTACTCTTTAAAATTATGAAAATCTAAATAAAACCTGCACTACAATAATAATAATAATTAAAAAACTAACTATTATTATGATCTAAAATATGTTTTTTGTGCACAAAGCTCTCACTTGTGTCACCTGCTCTGCTTCTGAGCTGATTCTTGTGTTGGTTCAACGTTAAACAGTATAAAATGCATAAAAATTAGAAAAAAAGATTCAGTTCAAAATGAAATCCAGTTCCAACCGCTCACGTTAAGGACGGTTCAAAAGAGCCAACTTATTCACAGATGTCACATCACTACTCTAGACCATGGGCTCCTCTGCACCATATAGTCACCGTCCCTGCTCTGTACTACATATTCAATATCCCTTCATCATAAAGTATTTGTACCTGTCCAAGCCATGTCAGCAAGGACAGAGACACATCTGACTTTCTGTACAAATGGAAGCGTCCCTCCGATGTACTCGCTGCTAATCCCATTCAAACACATGGTCGTTGTTTGCTTGGATTCCTGCCTGGTCTAAAGACTGTGCGCAGGAAGTGGTTGGTGGCTGAGAGCGAGAGAATAAAAGCCTCTTGAGAAGCCATCAACGCGAGGTCAAGAGGGTCGCCCCACCACAATAAGAGCACCAGTGAATGAGACGTCAAGAGGGAGCGGACCGCCACAATAAAAGTGCCCGGAGAGGGGGAGCGGGGGAGAGCCGGCAGACACCATATGGGCCAGGGCTGTTAGTGTTGACTGTTCTTTGTGGAGCGTTTAAGAGACTCCATTGTGGTGGTCTCGAAAGGGGCTGCTTCCAAAATATTAACATCACATTCGGTGCGTAATCTGGGAGGCGGGGAGAAGGCAAAGAAAACAAACAAGGTTTTAAGCAGGCGTAAACAAGGACTGAGGTGGGTTTTGATTAGGGCTAAAGACAGACTGAACGTGTATACAAATGAACTAAACCTGGATTGATCAAGGTCTCAAGTCTAATCCCAAATGAGGACTAAACCACTGAAATAGGCTCATTGTGGTTAAGTGATAGAGATGGCGGCTGCAGCCAAAAACATTATCAACACATTTTGGCAGCACTGCACTTCTAGGCTCTTAATTTTGCCATCTATTGAGCTGGTACAAGTGATTTGACTATGTTTAACCAAGTGTAGTGAAGCTTCATTATTATGCAGAACATCAAAATGTCAGTATTGGAACATTAAATGTGCTGTACCTGATTTTTAGTGTCTGCCCCCCTTCAAACTGTTTCAAATGAACTAGCTCCGTTTTTCATTTTTGCAGAGTTTATACAAATTTTCAGCAGCCAGAGTGGAGTTTTGCCGTCAGGGTAATGCTAACAAACATTAACATGCTAACAGAGATTGTAGACAGCACAGTGATCTATCTACAACCATAAAATAATGTACATGAATTCCATAAGACTTTAAGCTAAACAAGCATCCTTTATTTATGCAGGGATTGCCAGTTAACCTTTTATAGCTCTTTAGTGACCCGCCAGAAAAACAAATCCATCAAATCAAAAGTATAAGAGTTAACTTTGGGTAACAGTTTGATACCCAAAGTTTTAAGATGGTAGTAGTAATTGAACTTTCGCTACTATCCTCCCCGTCCACTTTTGCCTCTTAATGCTACTAGTGGAGAATTTGAAAAAAGGTTTACCGCTAAAACAGGATATAAGTAGGTTGATTTATGTAAAATGTTCAGTGTTCATGTGACCAACATGTTAACGATGCACCGATTCTCTGGGAGGCTTTAAAACATCCGTAGTCCGTATAGAACTTATTTTGTGTGGGGCTGCAGATCTTGACAGCAAATAATACAACCCCAATGACGATGGCGGCGCCCACAGCAAATTCCAAAGTAAATAGAGGAACCCAGTCCAGCAACATAACCGGTCCACTTCAACTGCAACTTGGGGTGAACCATGTGTGAGCACAGACATATGATTGGTGGTTTAAGATTGCACACGGGAATCTGGGCTCCAGCCATTTAGCAAAGCAGGCTGGCTCAGGCCTATTATGCTCTAATGAAGAGGCCATTGGTTTGTGACCTTCGGCTCCTCACTGTGACCTCACTATTACAGATAGAGGGTTACACATAGGCTACAGCCAGCTCCAACCTCTTTAACCTGGATGTACAAGACTAGGAAATGCCCTCTCGAAGAAAAATCCACACACATTTACACTCAAAAACTGCAGATAAATTTGACATTTTTCTAGGGCGGGCAATTAAAGAGGGGCTATTACACTTCTATGGGATCTCAACTGCTAACACATAACATACTTAGATCACCATGTTACTTTTGTTTTGAAAATGCTACATTCGCAGAAAACAATGGATTAACATGTTTTATAAGTTTCACTTTCATTTTTGATGCTCTGATTCCCTCCCTTTACTCCCTGCGCTAGCTCACTTCACCTTCAGAGCTCTATCACATTACAATCAGCGAGCATTCCGCTAATGAAACTACTGCACATCACATCGGGTTTGTAAAGTTGTTGTGTTTTGTTCTGCATCATGCTTTTGTAGACTTATGGAAAATTGCCATGTGGAGCATGGATGATGTAGGCCTGTGGGCGGAGTATTGGACAGAATTGTACTGCTAATCATAAGGAGGGTTCGAATAGGGCCCGGGAGAGATCAAAAGATTTTTCAAACCCGCATGGATGTTATAAAACCTCTCCAGGTATGTTTTTGATTATAACATGGTAGAAAAAATAAATTTTGTATAATACCCCATCTTTAAATGGCTCTGATTAAAAGGCTGTCTTGTTTATATTCACAAAATCAATACTGAAAAAAATATGAATATGAAAGCCCTACATCTGTCATGACTCCTCATTTAAACACTCCAGATATATGCCTGATGTGGGGTTACCTTTGCCGATGACCAGGCCGCACTTGTCTGCTGGGATGGTGTAGGTGACTTCCTGAAGGGGCCCAGGTGAACCGATGGGCCAGTCCCCACGACTCCGGACCCTTCCCCTGAGAGAGGAGCTGAAGCCGCAGGCCTTTTTTTTTTTTTTTTTTTTGCAAAAAAAACCCCCCCCCCCCCCCAAAAAAAAAAAAAAAAAAAGACGAGAGTTAAGAGATGAGGAGGTGTCTGGGGAGAGCCAAACCACCTGTGCAGTCTGGATGAGCTTGTTGGTTATTGATAATTTGCAGCTGATGTCATCAACATTCCCTGGGGGGAATGTTGATGTCACAACTTGTGTTGTTACTCAAGTCTGACTTTAATCTATGCTTTATTTTAACACAATGTGACCATAAAGAGCTGACCTGGCTGAAACTACAACGGGTGAGTTGATTTGTGCTTAAAAAAAAAAAAAAAGTCTCTCTCCAATAAGATAAGTCAGCTAGCATTAGCCAACAGTTTGTGTTGTTAAAATCCACTTTGTTTTTCTTGAGTTGTCAGACTTTTTTGGCCGTGTTTGTGTGCATGACATCACCACAATAACTGCTGAACATTCTGTCAGACATACACGCAGAAACCCCCCCGAGTGATGCCACTGCAAAATATCAATAGATATTGTAGGTACATTTGTTTTATTGACCTGTGCAGTCCTGATGAGCTTGTTGGTTCTAGATACTGTAGATGTGTTTGTTTTGTTCACCTGTGGCGTCTGGATGTTGGTAATAGATACTGTCAGGTATGTTTTATTGACCTGTGCAGTCTGGGTGAGCTTGTAGATTATAGATACTGTAGGTATGTTTGTTTTGTTCACCTGTGCAGTCTGGATGAGCTCGTTGATCATGTGGATGGCGTGTTGACAGCGGTCCATCTGCCCCATGACCATAGCCACACGCTCAGGACTGATGCCATCGTCTGGAAACCAAACTCACATTAAACTCCACATACGAGCGAGCAGATGACTGAAAGGATGAATATCATCTTCCTTTCATGGTGGCTGGACCCGTGCTCAGTACAGTACCTGCTTTGAACTGGATTCTGACACCGGCGTCGTTCTGGATTTTCTTGATCATTTCTCCGTTTCGTCCAATCACAATCCCCACAGCGAAGCGTGGCACCGGAACCTACACAGGGAGACGGGTTACAGATGTACAGCTAATGGAGATGTATGGCAGGTCTTACTGCTACGGCACGTAAACTGTGACCATTATACAGGGATGGGAGTATCTGTTCCGACTCACTACAGCATGGATATTGGTATAAATATATCAAAATTACCCAAAAAGTACTTGGTACCAGTATCGATTAAAAAAAAAAAAAAAAAATGAATCGTCACTATTGTTAAGCAGCATTATGAAAACCATGGATATTTAAAAGATGTTGTACCAGATTTTTATAGGATTAAAAAACATGGACAACTTTTTGTCCAGTTGACAGATTTGAATTTTTCTTTTACTATGGATCATACCTGAACAACTAAAGGATTACACAGACAATTAAAAAATGAAAAAGAGAACTAGTTCATTTTTAAAAGGTTTGCAGTAGTCCAATTATGACTCACTTGTCTTATATATTATGACTATGAGAGTGATTATGCACCGCGAGTTTATAAGGATTTTTTACAGCTTCAAAAGGCCACAGCAGAAACAGTACACAACGGATTTATTTTGACCTCAACAGCTGCTTATACAATACATCTGTACTGGGGCAAGAGAAATTTTGCTCAAATACATGAAAAGAAATCGGGTGCAGGCCCTTTAAATGATTTGTGCAGTTGAACTACAGAGAAGACATGACCTGTAAATTAAATGTTCTTTTTGAGCACCATTTGTGCTGTATTTGTGCCTTACATCCACAGTGGTTCCTCCAAGTCGAGCGCCAAAGTCGTTTCTTCTGAAGTCTCCATCTTTCTCCCGGATCACCTCCAGAACCAGCTCTCTGGCCGCCTGCAATCAAAAATAATGAACAACCAACATACAGACTGATCACTTAGAACATATAGACCTCATTGGCAAAAGATCTAAAAGTAATTATTTTGTACTTTTCCCCATTTAGAAGATACATTTTTTAAAAATCGTTTCATCACTTTGGCAAATTTTTCATTATGATTAATCCCATGGATTACTATTTTATATTTTGACTGGTTACACTACCAGTCAAATCTGGACACATCATCTCATTCAATGTTTAAAATTTAGAAAGTCAAAATAAAGGAAATGAAAAACACATACAAAAGACATCAAATAAATGAAGTAAAATATATGGAATTAATTAGCAAAGTTAAAAAAAAACTGCAAAATATTTTTCAACAAAAGAAAAGGGTGGTTACTTTGACGATTTGATTTTAAAAATATTTTATAATATTTATTGTTTTTTCCATTTTTCTTTGCTTCGTAATTCCATATATCTTACTTCATATATTCGATGTCTTCTGTATGTGTAAAAAATTTAGAAAGTTATAAAAATAAAAAAAAAAACATTGAATGAGATGGCGTGTCCTGACTTTTGACTGGAGTCCTGACTTAGTAGACTGGTAGTGACTCCAAAATATACAAGTAATAATCCATGGGATTCAGCATAGTATTTTAAATTGCAATATTGATCTAAAAAATGGGTCTGCTGACTTCCGGTCTGCTGATTTTTACCTGAACTTTGTATGGGTCCCCTGAGATCCTGAGGGGTTTGTCGGCTCCTGTCGGCATAGGTCCGTCCTGGATCATCATCATCTTCACTCCAGCTCTCTCCTAAAGCAAAAAAACAAACACATTCAGTCCACCTCACCACTAATAACTAATACTTTTTAATACTGACAATATAGTCAACACTAATTTTGCATATATAGGGTTAGGGTTAGGGCTGGGCACCGAAACTCTGTTCCAAGTAGGAACCGACTAAAAAGGTCTGGTAAGTACTAGTACCACAACACTAACGTTTGTTTGGTGCCAACTTTTGGTTCCTTGGCTTTAAATGTCCATGTCAAAGCCAATAAATGCACAGCATGGATTTAACAGCAACAGAGGTGCTCACGCATCACAACTGGGCCCTGCACAAACCAATTGCACAAACAGCACTCATGTTTTAACATAGGCTTTTAACATAGGCCTACATGTGTCTAAACAAAGCGCAACGTGTCATCTTGCCAGTAAAACAGAAGCGCTGAACAAACAGCATGCAGAGTTGAAACGTATCCACTCAAAAACTCAAAGTCTTCAGTGCAGGACCTTGACTGTGTCCCAAAGATAAATTGTTGTGTGCAATAAATCCAAATCCAGTCACAGTCCAGGTAAAGTTGAAGCCAAACAGATAATATGAACCAAACTCCGCCAAAATCATCCTCCTCGGTCCCGGTAAACGTGCCATCGCCAAAGTAAATATGATGTTGTAAATATCCAGTGTGGTGCATGTGTCTGCATAAAGATGCAGCCAAACAAGTCCGTGTAAAGTTCTTCATATGATCCTCCTTCACATGATCCTCCTCTTTTGTCCAGGTAACCGTGTCGTAACAGCATAAAGTTGTTACAACAAAAAACATGTGCTTTGCAGAGCTGCCTTTGATAGAAAATGTCATATGTGGTAAAACCAAATGTGAAACTTAAGCGTGTGTAAGTCCACGTGAGGATCAGCTGTGTGTTCTGGTTCATTTTGCGCAATTGTTTTGAATTATTATAACTGAACACACATCATACAGTACTAAGTATGTGTTTTAAAAATAGAAATGAAGAGTTATAATGTGATTCAAAAGACTGTAAATGAATGGCCAAAATGCAAAAATATTTTTCACTTAAAAAATACAGGCACTGAAATAAAGAACAGTTCAGGTATCGGTATCGATAAGCAGGCATCATTAAGGTACTAGTATCAGGAAAAAAATCTAACTCTGCCCAGCCCTATAGAGGGTTCTTGCACAATTTTTTGTGTGAATTCGAAAAACTTTTTAAGGCCATCAAAATTTAAAACCACACACTTTCAAAAGAATTTAAGTGTGACTGAACTTTAAACTCCGTCCACAACCACATTTCAA
>KN479454.1:58822-78969 GCA_000787095.1 Periophthalmodon schlosseri | reverse complement strand
CCAGAAAGTTACACACTGTACTTTTAAGTACACTGCACAGGGAACGGCCTAAGGCCCATAGACACTGGGAAAAGCCCTGGATGATGTAAACTGTTATGGTACACCTCATAATTTGCTGATCATTTGGAATATGGTGAACAGGGCTGCAAGATTAATCGCAGCTGAATCAGTTCCTCCACAAACAACAAAATCTCCTGTCTCATTCTGCATAAAAACTGCTAACTTGGTAGTTTAGATCTGTACAATAACTAGTCAAAACAACTACGGAATACAGAATGAAATACTGAATTCAAGTATTTTGAGCCTAGTTTTTTTTGCAGTTTTCTTAATAGTTATTGGAAAAGTATAAACCAGACTAGAGTTTACAGGGCCTGTGTATTTAAGCCCCTCAGTGTGCCCCAGATGTACTGGGGCACACTGAGGTCAAAATAAGTCTGCTGTGTACTGTCTGCATCATTTAGAAAACATTTTATTGTCCAATAATCAGGAAGTGCAGGTTAGCATGGTTTAAGGTCACGGCAAAGCTCTGCACTGGTGTTAAAAAGCGCTTGCGAATAATTATGATGCTCAGAATGCATAAGGTAAGTGAGGAATAATTTTGGACAACTGCAAACCATTTAAAATGAACTAGTTCTTTTTTCACGTTTTTAAGATAGTAAAAATCTGATATAGCATCTTTCATGATAACAAGCTTTTTTCAAACCAGTTAAAAAATATTGAAACTAACCAAGATAGAGGCCAATAACAAAATCTCAAAATCACTCAGTCAAGAACAACATTGCTAAATCAGGCCATTATACCTCATTTTGGTAAGACTTTTTGCAGGGTATGAACTATATACAAACCACAACACTATTGGCTCCTACATTTGGACCGGGGCTCTGCAGTACAAGGACACAGTAATTAAACAGTACTTGTCCATATTAGGCTCACGCTACTTCAGTGTCTTGTGCTGGATGTAGGGTTGTCAAAAGTATCAAAAATCACATATTAATTGACACTAAAACTAGTATCACTAAACTAGATACTACTTTGAGCAGGTATTACGATACTAAAAAAAGTCACTTTCACAGTACAGAAGTGAACTTTCCCTGAATAGCTTTGGAATGATCTTGAGCTGTATCAGAACAAGTATAAGACACATAGGAACCACTGTGGACGACTGAGGGATTACACAGATATAAGGCCACATGGTGATATAAAAGAAAGTACTATGAGTTAATGTTGAAAATCACATCTATTGTTTAAAATAAAAAGTGTTTTTTTTATTATCATCAGTATTGAGTATCTGGTCTATTCCTTAGTATCGAAAGCGAGTTTGAATAGTTGGATGCAGCATATATTATTTCCATATCTAAAAATAAAATAATTATGGGATCAAAATGGAGCAACCAGAATTTGGTATTTAAAACTCAAATTGACCAAAAACAAACATAAGGCGGTTTTGAATTTGCTTACATGTAAAAACAGGACTACTGGGATATGGCGTCTACTGCAGCTTCAACAACTATGACTGCTTTTACTTCTACTACAACTACTTCTAAATATTGCTACTACCACTGCAAACACAATTGCTACTTCTACTGCTAAAACAAATGGCGTTTCCACTTCTACTGCTACTACTTGCACTTAGACTACTACCACTTTAATGTTACATCTGCTACTTCTGCTACTACAGAAATTACAAGAACTACAAGTACTTCTCCTACTGCTACTATTTTTACTGCAACTAAATAATTAGATGTGTTGCGTTTGTCATTTATTTTATTATTTTTTTACCTAAACTACTAATACAACTGCTACTTCTACAGTCACTACTACTGCTACTATGAATACTGTTAGTACAGCAACATCTGCTACTTCAACTTCTGTGTCTTTTACTATATACTTTTGCTAATATTACACTGCTAGAAATATTGCTACTTCTAGTCTTACTACTCTCACTACGTCTACTACTACTATCACAGCTGGCAACTGCTGCTAATAATACTGCTGCTACTTCTACAACTACTGTTGTTACTACCACTACAACTACTTCTATTACAACAGACTAGTAGATGTACATGAAAACAACTGATTTGGACTATAACTACATTTCTGGCAACTACTGCTACTTCTTCTATTGTTACCACTACTAGTAGCATTAGTACTACTTCTACTACTACAACTACAAATACTTTTTTTTTTATAGCAACATCTACTACATCTACTAGTACTGCCACTTTTACTCTTACTCTTACTTCAACTACTATGACTATTAGAGGACACTACTTCTAATACTACTGCTTCTATTATAATTACTACTGTCAACTACAGCACTGTCACTACTACTCCTACAACAACCACAGCTACTACTACTACTACTACTACTACTAATGCTACTACTACTAAATGTACATAAAACTGCTGATTTGAACTACAACTATCTGTCAACTGCTGCTACTGCCAACTACTGCTACTTTTAATACAGCAACATCTGCTTCTACTACTAAGTATACTTTTGCTGATATTGCCCCCGCTACAGTTACTGCCACCTTTACTATAACTACTACTACTTCAACTAGTACAACTACTACTGGCAACTACTGCTACTTCTACTATTACTACTACAACTACTACTACTACAACTACCACTACTACTACTAAATGAACATGAAAACAGCTGATTTTGGACAAGAATTACTACTGGCAAGTACTGTACTACTGCTACTACTACTACTACTACTACAACCACCACTACATGTACTACTATTACAACTATTAGCTACTACAAATACTTTGAGTACAGCAACATCTGCTACTTCTATTACCAAGTACACTTTTCTGATGGCACAACTACCACCATGTTTACTCTTACTACTACGGTAACTACTTCTAATACTACCAGTACTTGTAACAGTTGTACAAGAAATGAGCTGAATTGGACTATAATTACTACCGATAACTACTGCTACTTGTACTGCTACAATTACTACTACAACAAATACTTAGTACCGCAACATCTACATATTTGACTATACTTTTGCAGTATATATGCATGCTCCTAGTACAGCCACTATAACTCTTAATACTAGTACTACTACTAATACTGCTGCTGTTACTATCACTACTAGCAACTGCTTCTAAAGTGACTACTACTGCTAATACTGCTGTTACTTCTAAAACTGTCACTACTACTGTTACTTCTACATGGAAACAAGTGATTTGGACTATAACTACAACTGGAAAATACTACTACTACTACTACTACTACTGCTACTAATACTAATACTTGCTGTACATGAAAACATCTTATTTGAATATCGACTCACATGTTTCCTTTCTTGTGGTCCTCGCGGTCCATCCTCTGCTCTGTCGCTGATGGCGGTTGAAGGATTAGGCTGCGCATGGTTTTGTTAACTCCTCCGTCTCATCCTCCTCTCTTTCTCTCACTCTGCTGCCCGCTCCCTCCGCTCTGGCCTTTATATCAACGTTTCCTCAAGAGAAAGAGAGAGAGAGTCGAGAGAGAGAGACGAGAGAGAGAGACGAGAGAGAGAGACGAGAGAGAGAGACGAGAGAGAGAGACGAGAGAGAGAGACGAGAGAGAGAGACGAGAGAGAGTGACGAGAGAGAGAGAGGGTAAAGTCAGGAAGGATGGAGGAGAGAGAGGGGAGAGGGAGAAAGAGAGATAGGAGGAAAGGAGAGGCAGAAAGTCGGGAAGAGAGGGGAGGGAGAGAAGAGAAGATAGAGAGTGGGAGGAGAGTGAGAAGAGAGGGGAAGGGACAGAGAGGGAGAGAGAGGAGAGAGAGAAGAGGGGGAGCGAGGTAGTGAGAAGAGAGGGAGAGATGGAAGAGAAAGCGAGCAGAGGGGAGCCAGAGTAGAGAGAGAAGAGAGATAGGGCTCGTGAGAGAGAGGAGAGCAAGGAAAGTGAAGAGAGAGAAGGGAGACGGAGACTAGAGTGAGGAAGGAGCGAGGAGAGAGAGAAGAGAGAGAAGTAGGGAAAAGAGAGAGGGGAGATAGGGGAATGGAGAAGAGGGGGTTTGTAAGAGAGGAGGGTGAGGAGAGAGAAAGATGGGGAAAGAAAATGAGAGAAGAGGAGAGAGAGGAAGGAAGAGGAGAGGTGGTGTAAGAGAGAGGAGGGTGTGAGAAACAGAACAAGTGAGTGAAAACCAAGAGAGAAAGAGAAAGAAAGGAGAGAAAGAACAGGGTAGACAGAAGGAGAAGAAAGAGAGATAGAGGGGAGAGAAGATGGAGAGAGAGAGCGAGAGAGGAAGGAAGTCTCTGTCCTTTTTGACACGCTGTGAAGAAATCTCCCTCCCAGTTCTCCTTATAAGTCTAGGTTCGTTTTTCACAACACACTTTTTCGACACGCACTGCAAAAAATGACGTTCTGACTCCAAGTGAGACTCCTCAACAAGACTTGTACATTTATTTGGTGTATATAAAAACAAAATTACGAGAAAACGGCATTAAATAAGTTAAAGGTGCAGTGCTTGATTTATTTTTAAACGTGAAAAACAGAACTAGTTCATTTCAAACAGTTTGCAGTGGTCCGAAGTTTCCTCACTTGCCTCATGCGTCGAGACCGTCCCAATTATGCACCGCGATGAGTTTATCGCCGCTTTTCGCAACTTTCAGACACCAGAGCGGGGTCTGCCGTCACGGTAACGCTAACGGCAACTAGCATGCAAACAACTAGCATGCTAATGTGCACTTCCTAATTATCGCACCATAAATTGCTTCATTAAAGAGGACGCGGTGAACTTATTTTGACCTCAAGAGCTGCTTAGCGAATACAAGGGTAACAAAATTAAGCGATACAAAATAAATATTCAACATGATTATTTTGATAACTTACAATATTGAAACCAGCAAAATGGAAACAGTTTATCAGCTCAGTAAATCAGTAAAAAGTATTCAGATGGATATCGTAAGTTGCTTTATTTGGTGCAGACGTGGTGTTTTTTGCAGTTCGGCTGTGGTAGCTTGCTGTGCCGGGGGTATTTTTAGGCTCAAACACAGATGCAAATGACGGTAACTGACAGAGATAGGCAAATCTCGACCTTCACCGCACGGGGCAAGAGAGAGAAAGGTAGTGAGGGAGAGAGCAAAAGAGAGAGAGGGAGTGAGAAGCAAGAGAGAAAGGGAGGATGGTGAGAGGGGAGACCAAAAGAGAGTGGGCTAAGAGGAGAGAGAGAGGGTAAAAGAGAGAGGGAGGGTGAGGAGAGAGAGCAAAAGACAGAGGGAGTGAGAAGAGAGAGGAAGAGCGAAAGAGAGAGGGTAGAGGAGAGAGCAAAAGCGAGAGAAAGAGAGGAGAGAGAGAGAGAACAAAAGACAGAGGGATGAGGGGAGAGGGAGAGCAAAAGAGAGAGAGAGTGGGTGAGGGAGAGAGAGCAAAAGAGAAGGGGGTGAGAGGAAAGGGAGATGAAAGAGAGGTGGTGAGAGGAGAGAGAGCAAGAGAGAGGGTGAGAGAGAAGAGATAGAAAGGGGGGAGCAAAAGAGAGAAGGGAATGAAAGGAGAGAGAGAGACAAACAAAGAGTGAGAGTACGAGAGAGAGAGGGAGGAAGTGGGGAGAGTGGGTGAGAGGAAAGAGACAGCTAAAGAGAGAGAGAAGTGGTGAGAGGAGAGAGACAAAACAGAGGAGCATGAGAGAGGGGTAGCAGAGGGAGAGAGGAAGGGAAAGACAAAGTGAGGGGGGGTGAGAAAAAAGAAAGGGAGAGACAAAAAAGAGAAGCTTGAAAGAGAGAGAGAGGAGGGGCTGACTGTGGCAGAACGACACAAAGAAAGGGATGCAAATTTAGATTTAACCATGTCAAAAACAGTCTTTTCTCGGCGTGGTGTTTTCCGACTTGCATATATACACCTCAAGACCTCACAACACTGGACAATCGCTATGGCGCTCCTCTGTGTTTTTAAAGTCCATTCACCTTTTTCCAGGCTCAAACTGTCTCCACTATAGGACTGCGCGATTTGAGAAAAAAAAAAAGTATCACGATTTTTTTTACTCACATTGATTGATTTTGATTTTTAATTTGATTTCATTCATTCTTTGCAAAAGTAAAATAAAAATGGCTCTTAGTATTGATAACAGACTTTTAATCTGTGCCGTTTAACACGCTGCTCCAAACCACATGATTTACTGACAGAGGACGGGCTGTAGACCTCTGCTTTAAAAAAACCCAAGCTGAATATTGGACATGACTGATTGACTCTTTCGATTAATTTCCCAGCCGTACTTCACCTTTAAGTCGATGCTAGTTTCCAACATTTCAAACATCCAAACTGACTCTCACCTCTTGGGGTCGTGGAAGCACAATAAGATCTAGTAGATGAAACAAAGATGGCGTCAGTGGCCTTTTTTTTCTTCCGCATTACTTCCTGAACATTTGCCCGGCGTCGACCAATGTGTGACAACATAAACTTCTACCTCTGATCGGTTCTGACCAATCAGAGTGAAGCTACCACGAGCTTAGAGCGGGGCTAGGCTAAATCTTACAAACGCTAACTTTAGGAGCTTTTAAAGTTTCTAAAAGTTCATGTTGTGAAAATAGAGAGCTGCGGGCGGGAAGGGGCGTTACCTTCAACAGCCTCGCTCCGATTGGCTCTCTGGTTGCTGTGATACTCGTGGTCGGAATTCCAAATATGGAACTTGGCTCCAAATCCACCCTTAGTCTTAATAAGCTTCATTTAACTGGAGAATGTTATGGGTGACGTTTCGCTCCCTTAGTCCACTTGTTTATACAGTCTATGATCAGGACAGAGGAGGAGTGTCTAATCCTGTTCTTATTATAGCACCAGCATATACAGTCCATGCAAAAAAAATAAATAAATAACAGAATACAGGACCATGGAAAAAAAATGGTGCTGTAGCAGACGTAGTAGTCAGCAATTTCCAGTTTGCAGAAGTGAACAGGAGAAATGATACTGAATCTGAAGTAAGTATAATACTGCTGTGTGGACACTTTAAAGCTAAATGTGAGGTAGGCTGTGTTCCTGTGTATCCTGATACAGAGTCCATGATACGATACGACATGGATATTGCTTAAAGAGGGGGTATTTTACATCTATGGGGTATTAATTGCTAACACATGACATATTTTGATCGCCATGCCACCGTTTATTGTTCTGAAGAAGCTATATTTGCCAAATAAACTCCATATTAACATGTTTTATAAGTTTCAGTTTCGTTTTTGGGCGCTCTGAGTCTCCCTTCCCTTTGCCCTCCACGCTACGTCACCCCCTTTAGAGTGCTATCATAACGCAATCAGCGCGCATCCCGCTAACAGAACTATTGCGCATTGCATCAGGTTTGTCAAGTTGTTGTGTACAGTTTTGTATCATGTGTTTGTATATTTATTTGTCTTGTGGGAGCGTGGGTGATGTAGGCTTGTGGGCTGGGCATTGCACAGAATCTTACTGCTAACCGCAAGGAAGACTCGAACAGGGCCCCAGAGAGATTGCAAAATTTCACAAACATGCACGGATGATATCTAAATCCTTTTTGGACATGCAGACATGTTTTTGATGAGGGAGCAATGTTATAGCATGGTAGAAAGTTAAAAAAAAAACGATTTTGCATAATACTAACCTCTTTAAAACTGGTGTTAAATGTTTACTAAATTGCAGTTTTGATTATGTAGTATAATGAAATGCATTGGGGTTTCATGTGCACAATGTCTTTAATATCATTGTCCTATGAATAAGTCACATTTTTCAGCTCAGCAGATACAGCCTTAATGCAGCAGTGAGCAGGTTAGTGTGTACAACTCTGCAATTTATAATGAATTTATGTTGTTTAAAAGCCCATATTACACTATTTTCTGGTCTATGTCACAATGTTGTTTCCTCATCAAAAACATACCCCGAGTTGTGTTTTGTACAGAAAGTTCTCCACTGTGTTTTAAAACTCCATGCACCTTCACTAGAATCAGCTGGATTGTTTCAGCCCCAGAATTGCCCATCTCTACTGAAGAAAGGGTAAACGGTAGCTGTTAACTTGAAAACTACCACTTCATGACGTCACAAGTGGAACAGAGTCTACTGAAGAAAGGGTAAACGGTAGCTGTTAACTTGAAAACTACCACTTCATGACGTCACAAGGTGGAACAGAGCATTTTGAGCTTTGGAGATGTAGACAGAATAATAATAAAGGGTTACTCAAACGTGTGAATGACACAAAACACAACTCCAGGTATGTTTTTGTTGAGATAACAACATTCTAACATGGCTTAAAGCTCACAAAAGTCGATTTCGTATAATATAGGACCTCTAAAAGCATCTCTGCATCTATACACATATTACTAAGTAGTCTGTAACTCTATCGATATTCTGAGTACAGCCATACAGCATGTAATGGGTATGTTATCTTCATTTCATTTGCTCATTTGCATATGAAATACACACGTCAATAAACCAAAGCTAAATCTGTGTTGACGTCATTTGTTTCTAAAAAGGCTCAAATCAGGAAGTCGTGAGTTCCTATTTCTTGTAAACACCACCAAGGCTGCGTTCAAACGTCCACACTATTACACACATAGGGCACTGTTTAGGGGTCCCGGAATTTTTAGTGCTGTCCAAATGTAGAGTGGCTGAAAAAGTAAGGTACTCAAAATTTCCCACAGTGCACCTTGAAAAGTAGTTATTTGAAACGGTTTGCATTGGTCCAAACTTATTCCTCACTCACCGTATGCTTTCGAGCATCCTAATTATCCACTGCGATGAGTTTCAGAGACCAAAGCGGAGTCATCACGGTAAACGCAAGCAACAAATAGCATGCTAACAGTGCACTTCCTGATTATCAGACAATAAAATCCGTTATAATTAGATGCAGAAAGTACACAGCAGACACATTTTGAATTCAAGAGCTGCTTATACAATATATCTGTGCAGGGGAAAGACACATTTAGCTCAGTTACATGCGGAAAAAAAAATGTGTACAGGCCCTTGAGCTCAGGCAAAAAGATAAATATTTCAGTGTTTTGATACTGATGTGAGATCCATCTTATCTGAAACTTGTATAAGTCCATAAATACTTGGACTCTGGGTCTTTTCGGATTTGATCAATACTTACCACTTTTTTTTTTTTTTTTTTAACTGAAGTTTAGCACTAACTTTGTAGTGAATGAGGAGTTAGGGTGGACATTCGGATTCAGCCAGTGATTTTGATATTGCAGCTTCACCCAAGTCCCAGGGTCTGAACATGGTGAATTGAGTGAATGGGCCAAGCTCAGTGGCGTGTGTTGCAAGATTACTGTCAGCAGCTAGGTACATCCAATGGCTGTGCTGCCCACCAGTCATGTGCAGTATGGCTGGTGGGTGCACAAGGAGCAGTGTCTCATATACCATGTGACCACTCTGACCAATCAAAGCAAGAGTAGCTAGAACAGAGTGGAGCTGAAGCTAAAACTTGTTTTAAGACAACTGAAGGATTTTGGACTCAGACGCTGTAGGTGCTCTATCCTTGTGAAATGTATGTTTGACATCGTAGTGTGTATTAGGCTATATTTTCTCCACTTTTCTGTAGTCCTTGATAAGTCATTATCCGAGGTCCTGGATGTGGTGTACGTTGCAAATTTAGTGTTTTTAAAGAACTTATTTGGAAAAGGCATCAGAAGTTTAATTTGACACCACATGCCTCTTTCCTGTGTGTCCCTTCTGAAAAGCTTTGTTCATGCTGAAAATGAACTTCAACGTAATTTTGAGCATCTAGCGCTGCCAATGTAGATCGCACATTTTTACATATAAATAGTCTTACCTACACATATGCTACACAGAGCAAGAGGAGATGCAGGTAAGGGTGGTCCCTAATTGACCTTTGCAACAACACGATTGGCCCGCCAGCAGATGTGCATGCCACTACATTAGTATGCAAGATTACTCAAACATACATGAACGAAACGCAACTCCAGATGGTTACATGAGGTCACCACTGTATAACTGGACTACTAGCTCACAAAAGCTGCTTCAATAGAGCAGGACTTACCTGTGGACTTGTTCCATGACTTCAGAGCCTCAGTCTTTGCCCAAACAGGGAGCGGCTCTGTGAAGTGGAACTCTCTGAGCAGCGCATGATCTATCCCTAGAGACACTTTAGTGCCCCATAAACCAGCAAGATGCTTAGCCATGTTACACTGGGGAACAGCATGTGAACTGTAGCGGAGTTTGCAGGGGGGCAGGTGTCACAGGGCCCACGATTTTGAAATACCACTAAAGTAACTGCAATAATTCAACATTTAAGGACTAACAAGCACATTATTAATGCTAGATTATCATGTTTGTTTGCATGAAGGCAGACCCAGACATATGAAATTAGAGTGTTGTTAAATGATGACTTATAGAAATAGGTATAGGAGTAACCTTCTCTAACGCCTAATGTTTTTATTTCCCTGTGACTAATTCTTATCTTCTTAATTTTCACCCCAGAAAAGCAATTCTAGCTCATCTTCTTAGGGCACCAAAACGATCCTGAAGACAGACACTGAGCGGAAAATCTTTCTTCAAATACTTGAGAGGATTGATAGATGCCAATCCAAATAGTTTTAGAGAACTATCTGAAAAATGTAATATATCACAGTCAACTGCTCACTGATGTGTCATTGAAGCTCTTCAGTGTTTTTGTGCCATTGTTCCGTCTTTTATATCATGACATTTGATGTGTGAGAAGACAACCTCCTCTGCTGCCTTCAACAGAAACTGTGCTATGGAGCTCAACAGTACGTTTTCATTTTTCGCATAGATTTTTCGAAAAATTCAAATATTAAAAGTTCAAAGACATCCTGGAGGCTAACCAACTATGTGGTAACTAATTTTCATAATGTTGTTGTTTTAAGTCCAAAAAGCACGTTTAAAAAGCAAGGTTTGGTTAAATGTTTTTACATCTTATAGTTTTAGAAAGTTTCAGAAACATATTTTAAATAAAACTGGTTGTTAGTTACCACATAGCTGACCCTAAGCAAGCTTTCAACCTTTTTTTTTTTTTTTTTTTGAAAGTCTATGGGAAAAAAATTATGGGAATTTTACTTAACTGAACCAGGGGATGTGTGGTCACTGTTAAGCTCCATTCACCACATCATGACAGCACAGACTGATGCCATATCAAGATACAAAGACTACACACCAGAGTTAGAAAGAACTACTATTGTGTTGTCCTACAGGGAATCCTGGACGAGCTGGATAGATTTCGTGACAGCTAAGTGTGTGCACCTGGAAAAGAGCATAATACAAGAATTCTCTCCAAAATGTGGCCAATAGTTTTTCACCCTTCATATTTTCATGACCTCTTAGAAAGCACTGAACACCTCATTACAGTGCAGAGCTCTCACGGTGCTGCAGCACACAGGCACTCAGAGAGAGGGAGGGGTGAGTCAGGTCCAAATGAATGAGCTCCGTCTGTAAATGTGTAAAATGAATGTTGAAAGTTCGGGTTAGAACAGATTAAATATAAAAAAGTACAGAATACATTAAACAAAGTGGCTTAAGTGATATGAGTTTGCCTGGCAAATCCAGAATGATATAATACAGAGGGATATTGGTCTGGTTCCCATGGCCTCTTTCGCATTGAGCCAGAGCCAAACATGATTGTGCAATCAGTTTTGTTTTTTTTTGTGAAGCATGAAGCAATGAAGGATCTCATTGGATATGCATACTTCTTGAATAAAATCAAATTTCTCTCACTTTCAGATGAGCAGAGTTTAGTGCTTCGCTCATTGATTCTGCAACAAAATATGTCAGTCCTTTGTGTTATTTTTTTCATTTTTTAAGTTCCTCGTAAACAGCCATTTTTATTTGGACATGTACGGATCATGCATGTCCTGGATTGGGTAATCCACCTGTCAATCATGTGCATCTGAAAATTGGAAGATTCACCGGTGACAAGACTCGCATCTTGATATTGGAGAGTATTGGAGGTGTGTATTCTTGATCCCATGGTTTAAATCTAGACTCCAGATCTAGATGAGTCTAGATTTCAGTGGGACTACTTTTCTGTGCATAAGGTCCATATCGTTGTCGACCTGCCTCCCTGATATGGCGTACCACCACCAGGTCTTTTAGCGGTACGCAGTACCAAACTGGTTTACTGTCACCTCAGTGTTTGTGTCTCGTATAGGGAGACAGAATTGTGTGGTTTTGTTGGTGAAATTTGAAATACAAATTGTATGTACCCAACCTTTAAGTCAGGACTGCTTCAACGTGGACAATCTCACATGCACAGAGATCAGACTTAAAAAAGACATGTAGTACTTTTGTCTGCTATATAATTGTAATTGTAATATGACATGCGTGGCTCATTATGTTATATTTTGGACAGTTTAAATCACAGTATCTCTCTAAAATGTAAATCGCAATATCTATCTAAAACAAGTCTGCTGATTTCCGAAGGAATATTACAGAGCCCAATGGGAGCCGATTCCCACCACCCCTTTCTGGTACATCGCCGTAAACATCATCACAACAAACCGCTGCTGTCGGTCCCTCCTATGGATCAGCAACTAGCTCATTTGTGACAAAATGGGTTCACAATGCTACCAAACCCTACGTGTATTACCAATATAGAAAATAAAATTGAAGAACAAAGTAGGTACAGAGCAGTGGCAGTGAAAACGGGGATAGTTGGAGCGATGACGTCTTGAATACAGGAAAATAAAGATTACTCAAACATGTATGAATCACTCTAAATACAACTTCGTGAGAGTAAATGAGAAGGGAAACTTCTATAACATGGTTTAAAGACCTGGTTGATTGTTGATTTAGCCTTGGTCTCCTTTAAGTCTTTTATTATTTTTAAGTTTTTTTGATAAAATGAACATAGACCTGAATAATGAGTTCATAAATATTTTCATAAAGATATAAATAAGCCTTAATAAAGAGAGCGCTGGGTTCAGTCTTCCACTTGGTCGAGCAGCTCCTCTCACGTCAGAGCCCATTTTAGACCAGGGCTCGCAGGACTTGTTCCTGAAATCGTCTCCCTCTGTGGAACTTCTCGCCCGATCTGTCGCTGTTTGGGCCAAAAACAAACACTGTCTCCATGGAAACCAGCCAGGGAGAACCAGGAAGTGAAGCAGCGGCCATGGCACGAGAAGCTGTGGAGGGTCACACTCTGAGACAAGAGAGCTGTGAATCACTGAGATAAAATGATTCAATAAAAACGAATACACAAGTCGAAATGGCTAGATGTTTATTTTGATTTGAGCTTATTTATTTTTAATTTTTTTTGTAATTTTCACCATATTTCCACAATTTTCAAATCATAAAGTTTGCAATTTTAGAAGTACCACAATTTCCTCCACAAACAACAAAATATCCTGTCTGCATAAAACACGGCTAACCCTGTTTAGATTGGTACAAACATGTTCTGAAATGAGATTTTTGTATTAGTTTGTCAGTTGATACTTCAGTCTTTTTTGTCAGTTTTCCTGGACAGGTTTAAATTGTGAACTTTGAACAGAATCCCGTTATTAAAACATAAATCGCAAATCTAATCACATTGCAATGCTTGTCAGAAAAATCACAATTAAGATATTATTTCCAAATCTTTCAGCTCTACCCCTCACTCGTACACCAAGTTCAACTTCATCCCAAATATGAACAAATAAGCGTCATAACCATGTCATATCGGAATATGATGTAATTTCAGGATGTGATGTCATTTTGGAATGTAATATGTCAGAATGTGACATCATATTAGAATATGGCGTCATATCGCAATGTGACGACATATCGGAATGTGACGTCATAAATGGAATGTGACGTCACATTGGAATGCGATGTCATATCGGAATGTGATGACATATCGGAATGTGATATCATATCGGAATAGGACGTCACGTTGCAATGTGACATCATATCGTAATGTGACAACATATCGGAATGGAACGTCATATCGGAATGTGATGTAATTTCAGAATGTGATGTCATATCGGAATGTGACGACATATCGGAATGGAACGTCATATTGGAATGTGATGTCATTTCAGGATGTGATGTCATTTTGGAATGTGATACATCCAAATGTGACGTCATATCAGAATGTTACGTCATATCAACATGTGACATCATATCGGAATGTGACATCATATCGGAATGTGACGTCGTATTATGCTTTTTTTGTGTGTGGACTCAGAAGCCTGTAGTCTAATAAACGATTTCTATTATTAAAACAAATCACAAATCTAACCACAATTGCAATGCTAATCAGAAAAATCACAGTTATATATTCTTCCCAAATCATTCAGCCCTACTCAACGGTCCCACACCCTTCAAAGACTGCAGTTCCAGAAATAAATTTCCCATTTGAGTTTAAAGACACCACCAACTCCATAACTCAGTTGTTTTCAGTCCACAAACACATTTAAAACATAAAATTCTGTTAAATGTTTGATTAACAATTTAGAAATTTTGAGGAAGATTTTAGAAAAGAGGTAAAGAGAAAGATTTTAAATAAAATTATAGGTCTTGTGTAACCTGTATGCCCTAATAATGTGCCACAGTTTCATCTTTGGATACCTTGAAAACTCTGAGACTAAAAAGACAAGATTTAATTTGATCTGGGTTGGACAAATACTCATGTTACAGGTGAGTAGATTTTTGGGGTAATTGTACTTTTTTTTAATAATTCTAGCATATACTTGTATTTAGTTACATTTTAAGTACCGTACAAGTTCAAACTGCCCCTATCCATGGCTGCTTTTTGGACCATAGTCAGAAGTTACAAAATGTTCTGCCCTTCTCTGTACTCTTTCAAGTTTGCTCTTGTCCTTTGATAGATGAGGATCAGGCGAGTTATAGGCGATGGTCTTGGTCTCCAGGGGGGCCGTGCTTCAAATTCCTACTGATAAAGGTCAGAGTGTTGCTTGCCTTCTGTGACACTGTGTTAACTTGGGTCTCCCACTGTAATACACTACTAATGTGCACGGCCAGGTGACAAATGACAAAAAATGATAGCACTACCCAGCAGTTGTGTTTGTTTTTGAGCTTGACAACGGACTGCAATGACATTGTGAAATCTGACCAGGAGAAATGAAAACAGGTTATGAGCGTGTTAAAATTATTCAGAAATTCAGAAATTATTTTTGGACATTTTCAACTGCCCTTACATCCGGTTTTCATTCACAAGCTCCCTCTCCTGGACACCACATGTAGATTACCACTGCAGCAGAGAACCTACTTTCTGAGGAGAGCTTTTGGGGTCCTTAGAACCATCCTGGAGCAGTTCTACACAGCCACAGTCCAAAGTGTATGTGGAAGAGTTTATAGAGTGCCCTGCTGCAGGAGGAACAAATACAAACATTCCTTTGTGCCTTGTTCCATTGCACATCATGAACACTCTCCCATACTGATATTGTATCTTTATGTGTGATGAATGTTGTTTGTGCTGTTTGTTTTTATGGGACAGGCTGCAGACATGTAAAGCGATAAAGTTTGATCTTATCTTGTCTTGCCTTAGACCCAGGATGTCAGCTGTCCAAAGAAGAAATTCAGCCATCATCCTCAGGAAGTTCTCCAGTCTTCCTTAGAGTATTCAAGATTAGACATTACAGAGGGTGTGGAGTCAATAGAGGATCTGAAATCTGTGCAGTGAGATGGTGTCAGTCAAGTCTCGTCTCTAAAACAAAAGAATGACTGAAATAATTCAAACTGGATCATTTTGTGTATATGATTCTTGGTTGTTACCATATTTTCTGGACTATAAATTGGACTTTTTTTCATAGTTTGGCGGGGGTGCGACTTATATGTGAAATTATTCAAATATATCATTTAACATCGTTATTGTCACACTGACAACTGTGCAAGGGCACTGTAGGCCTGTGTACCAGTATGACAGCCACGGGAAGCAGCGCTTCATCTACTTCCAGAGCAGGCGGAGTTGTTCACAAGCGACACCAAAGATGAAGAATTCAATGAATTTTGTAATTTGGAGTGAGATCAAAAGTAAACTTGTTAGCTTGTTTTTTATGCTTTATTTATCTGATTAACTGTTAATATCTTACATTAACATACCAGACACATATTCAGTTTGCTGACTAGGCTTCATGTATGTTATGTTACGGTTGCAGTTCATTTGTTTGACCACTAGATGGCGTATTTGTAATACCTGTAAGAAAATTTACTTCTCGTTTTCTTTTATACATTTCCATAAAATTAAACTTAAACCATAAAGGTGAGAATTTTTCATTTGGAACAATATTGTAAATATTTAGTTTATCATAAGTCTAGTTTAAGGTCGTGAAAACTACTTCCTGTTTTACGGTTCAGCCTTTTTTTTAGTTAATGTGAAGTACCTGACAGAGCACTATTTACTATTTAAGAAACAATTGAGAAGTAAAATATAAAGTTTTCGGTTCACCGGTTTGTTTACTATCAGGCCAAAGTGGTTTGTATATTTTCCATGCCTTCATATGCAATTTTGTGTGGATATGTAATATGAGCCAGAGCTTACGTTAAATTTTATGTGTTTGCTAGTTCTATGGTGTGAACTGTGATGAAGAAATAAGACCACAATAAACATCAGTGAAAAGAACTCTCGTGTCTCTCGTGTTTGTGGCCGGCATATGTTACGTTAGTGTAGTTATCTGATTAACTGTTAATATCTTATGTAAACATACCAGACACGTATTCAGTTTGTTGTCTATGTGTTACGTTCGCGTGCTGTACTGCTATTCAGCCTGTTGTTCTCTATTTTATTATTATTATAACTGGCCTTTAAAGATAAAATGTCTGTTCTTGGTCTCGGATTTTGTAAAATAAATTTCCCCCAAAAATGCGACTTATAGTCCAGTGCGACTTATATATGTTTTTTTCTTCATTATTGCACATTTTTCCGCTGGTGCAACTTATACTCCGGAGCAACGTATAGTCTGGAAAATATGGACTATAATACGGACTATACTACGGACTAATACGGACTATACTATACTAATACGGACTATACAGACTATATTTGAATGTTAAAAATATATATGTTTTCTGTCTTCAGAAAGCACTGCAATCATCAATCACACATTTATCCTCAGTCACACTGTGGAGCCCCTTTATGCTAAAACAAGTAATCATCATGTTCCATCAATATTTATATAATGGCGGCATGACAATGGAGTTTGTCTTTATGCTTAAATAAATGTGCTTTTTTTTCTCTGAATCTAAGACTGCTAATGTAAATGTGGTACCACGAACCGGGTTCACAACTCACTCTGTCCACTCTGGATTTTCTGAATGACACATTCACAGAACAAGGAACTGGGTTAACGGCAGTCGACCATTCAGAATGATAGACAAGAGCTACGTACTTCACAGACAAGGAACTGTCAATGAAAATCATAAAATATACGAGGAATAAAAATAATAAAGAACAAGCCAAAGGAAACGTGGCCGCTGTGTTCATGTGAAGTCGGCACTTAGCACTTGGGTTGCTCGTTTTTTTGGGTTTTTTTTTTTTTTTTTAAACAGTAAGAGCACAGGCTACATACTGTTCCGTCATGTCATGAATCATTAGCTATAACGTACAGAACATATACGTTATAGCTAATGAACATGGTTGCATTTTACTGTTTAAATCTTTACAAATTATAATATTGTGTATTTAGTGTAAAGCAGTATGATTTAACAACATGGTGTTCAATCCAGACATAACTTGCATAAACTGAATATGCTTATAAATCTACGCACACTGATATAAAAGAATACACGATTCCCTCATGTCTCTTCTTGCTCTGGCTGCTTGCTCGGTTCACAGCAGCTGGATTCTTGTCTCTGATTGGTCACAACATCTGGATTCTCGTCGCTGATTAGTCAAAGAGTCATTTTGGGGAACTTAACCTGGTTATGAGTTCAGGGCATGTTACCATAGAGATCTACCCCAATAGAACGTGATCCAGCTTCGTAGTACTGCTAAACCAGGGTTAACCCCAAAGTTACCTCGCTAACCCCCTAATCCAGCTTTGTCCTACAGGCTTCAGGTCTTATGTTTTTGTAATAAAGAAAAAATCAGCATATGGTGACATATAGAGGTTATGCACTGACATAATATGTTCTCTGCTTTTTTGGCCTACGTTTTGTCCGTTTTGTCCGTCAGTTCAGCTGTATGTGATTCTGTGATGTGAGTCTGTATCAGTGATAGATGTGTAGCCTGTAGTGTCTCTGTGTAGCTAACTGTAACTGCTTTTCGATTACTGTTGACCTGATTTTCTTGTTTTAGATGTTAGGTAATCATTACTTGCTACAAACTAAATATTTAGCAGAGTTGTAGACTTTTATATTTATTATTATAGTATTACAGATTGACCTATGAAAGTACCTCTTCACCGTTGTCATGGTAATGGACCTCAATAGGAAATGTTTAAATTTGGCTGCAGGAAGATGCATCCTGGCGCCTCCCAGCGCCTCACCAGACCTAAATTCCATCGTAAGATTTATGCGTGCACGTTTGCACAGGCAAAGACACCGTTTGAAAGTTGGATTAAACTTTGGAATGAACACTTCTTAAAAGAACTACAACATTTCTCCTACAATGAAACAACTGACAAACTGAAGTAATTCAGAGAAATTTGCCATAACTGAAAGACTTCACAGTTTAAAGACAAATGCCACTAGATTAGACTCTCAATCTCAGCCAATGAATGACTTTTTCCCCAGAAAGAAGAGGAACTGTGTCAATTGTTCATGCAGTGAATATTGTCAGTATTGTTTACATATTGATTTGTAAATGTCTTGTGAATATTTGTATTTGTGAAAAACTTTGTTAATGGTTCATAATGCACATGTGAGTGGAAATTCACAGAACTCTCCTCATCCTCCAAAACTCCCATTCAACTTTAGCCAAGTCAGACCCTTATCTAGACCCAGGACACAGAACAAAACAGACAACAGCCAAAGAGTTAAACTTCCAAAACTTTTCCAAAATTTGTTCCCGTCTTTTGACGTGTTTTAAATACAAAGTACTATATCTGATCTGTCCAAAAGCAAAGATTTCCCATTTTTCCAAATTTAAATATTTGCGTTTCTGTAGTCAACAGCCTTTTTAATTCAATTTGACATAGTCTTATTCTGTGATGTGCTTTTTCAACATTGGAGGAGAGCCTCCGTGCGTGGACCTCTAGACCACTAGAAACATCCTGCTCCCAGTTGTACGTGCACACATCAGAGATTGGGTTAATTGGTCAATTTAGACTCAGCACATAAACTGGCCAAGAGTTATACTAAGGTTATCTAATCTTTAATCTTTAGACCCCAGTCTAAAGTAAAGCACTATGATTTGCATATTTCATATTCAAATACTGTCTGTTTAACTTGGTCAATAAATATTCATAATAGTCATGTTATTTCCAGATGTGTAGATATGGGTCAACGATATGGTACAGGAATTTACAAACATTCAGAGCGTTGTTTAATAAATTATGAAATAATTCATTCATTTAGATCATTGATTATACTGGATTGGTAATGTTTCTCAACTGCTGGTGAGTGGTGCCCCAAAACTCTTCTTCTAGTCAAAGCCAAACACTCACAAAGGCCACGTGAGTTCTGCTTTAACTTAGAACTAAACTTAATCCAGTTCTTTATGTCAATTATACCCCTAATGCACCCTACATTTTTAAACTGTGGCAGCTCTTTCACATTTTAGGTGTGTTTTGAGCTTTTACAGAAGAAAATGTAATTATTTTTAAAAATGTAGAATGTTGTGATGCCATCTGCATGAGCTCTATAGAGGGATTCCATTTCAGAACTCAACGCTACTTCCTGTAATTTTCAACTTTTCTTCAATAAATGTAACTATAATAAATAATATGCACTATAACTTAGCAAAAGTAAACATTAACATTAGTTAACTTTTTAACATTAGTTTACTTTTTTACCGTTTTGGCAAATGCATCCCTATGGATTTCCCCTCAAAATGTTCAATATATCACGTATGATCCAGATTTCTAGATATAAAACTAAGAGAGCATACTTTCCTTTGCCCCCTCTCTCTCTCTCTCCTTGGTCTCCCTAAGATGGACTCGTCCCTGGGCCTCAGTTCCACACCGCTGCCCTGATCCGGAGCCCGAGCCTGGGAGTATTTTTAGACTGAGCCGGGCTCCTTTTTAAGGCACAATCTGCACAAATGTGTCCATGTAGAGAGCACGAGGCCAGAGCTTTTCCACACAGTGTCCGCTAAAGCTGCAAGACCAAAAGA
>KN479454.1:35529-51626 GCA_000787095.1 Periophthalmodon schlosseri | reverse complement strand
CACGACAAACTCACGTGTGGCTCCATCTGCTTTCTGGTTGGATAACTGTGTAATTATCATGTAATCAAAAATAAATCAGCATTAGAATTATTACCAGTAAAAGCAAAATTTTAAATACAATTGTTTTGACAATTCAAAACGAAATGTTATATCTTTTGAATTATCAACCGTCCTCAAAATGGCACCATAGAATAGGAATCTGAAACCCATGCATACATGTCTATTACAGACCTCTGAATGAACACGACGAGGTTAGAGTTTACATGCTGTTTTGAAAAGCAATCAAATTGGAAAAAGTGCTTTATAAAACTAATGGAGAGTTATTGCTTTACTTGAATTGTTCCACTGTAGTATTACATTTGTATTTTACTTCTATGAGATTTTAATTGTTAATAGGTTCCATTCACCAAAAACGTTTTAACATGTTTTATAAGTTTCACTTTCGTTTTTGACACTCTGAGTCACCCTTCCCTTTGCTCCCGGTTCAAAGTCACTCCCCCTTCAGAGCACTATCAGCAAGTCCTCTAGTCTCTGTAAGAGGAGCCCATGACTGACAGTGTCAAAGGCAGCACTCAGATCAAACTGGATCAAGACTGAGACTTTGCCTGCATCAGTGTCCAGGCGGATGTCACCTTGTCACCTTGATAAGAGCAGTCTCAGGGCTGTGGTGGGGTCTAAAACCTGACTGGAGTTGCTCATTTTAAGAAAGTTAATAAGCTGTTGGTAAACAACTTTTTCAAGGACTTTGTCTAAAAACGGCAGATTTGAGATGGGTTGGTAATTATTCAGTACTGTGGCATCAAGACTGCGCTTCTTTAGGAGAGGCTTGATAACCACAGTTTTCAAAGCTCTTGGGAATGTTCCAGATTGAAGTGACATTATGCAATGTTAACTATGCAAGCGAGTGGTGATAGCAAACTGCTGAGCACAGACTTTAGAAATCTAGAGGGTAACACATGGCAGCATGTAGATGAACTCAGACTAGTGACCATCTCTTGGACAGTTTTGTCAGTTACAGGTGCAAAGTGAGTCAGCTCAGTGTCTAGGTGGCTGCTGGGTTGTTATTTGTGTTGTGGCATTGATGGCATTTTTAATGCCCTGAAACTTGTCATTAAATAATACTGCAAACTCATTGCACTTGGATGTGGAAATTAGTTGTAACGGCAGTGGAACTGAAGCATTTGTTAATTTGTTTACTGTTGCAAACAGGACACAAGAGTTGTTGCAACTTCCAATAATGTCCAAGAAATACCTCTCCCTTGTTCTACATAAACTGTGGTTGTACATTTTCTCTGTAAATCTCATAATGAACCTGGAGCTTTTGACTTGCACTCCCTTTTCTGTGCCCTGAAAAAAACATTAACGGTTCCAATGAATCTGAAACAGCTTCATTTACAAGTAACTTATTTAAGTGACACTACACCATATGAAGTCCTCATTAACACAAAAGGACAGTTACTCTGCCATCTCACATTTCTTTTAAACACTTGAATAGATTTTTTTCATCTGTTCCATAGCGTGACACCTTTCACTGAGACACATTTTTCCATTGTTGTTGTTCTAAACTTGGGCTTTTTGAAGACTTCAATTCCTTTCAAATTGTAATGACTCTCTCTTCATAAACCTTTTTTGCAGATTGGTGGGTAAGATTTGCTGATTTGCTTTGTACATCATTTTAAAATATTAAGTTCTTACCAATCCATTGAATTGTAATGTCTTTAATTGCACACATATTGGCTTTGTCAAATCTCTGTATCCACTTCTGCTGACAATTCTTACAGCTCTTCTCTGTAAAAGGAAAATTGGATTAACATCCAGTTTTTACAAGCACTTCCCCATATTTCAATACAATAGGTCAGACACAGAAAAATCAATGAATTATACAACAAATGCAGCACACTCCTATTTAATGACTCTTTTACCTTATGTAACACAGCTGTTACTAATAACTTAATTTTGACATAATCAATATGTAATGACTTAACTAATAATAACTTAAACTCATGTGTCCCTATTTCTTCATCTTCATGAAATGCTGATGAAATGTTCCATTTTCATCTACTGATATTTAAGAATTTATATATACACACACACACACACACACACACACACACACACACACACACACACCCACACACACACACACACACACACACACACACACACACACACACACACACACACACACACACACACACACACACACATATACACACACACACACACACAAACTGCTTGGCACATTTGTAAAAATATGATCAATAATAGCTGTGACTCAGTAGAGACTCTTGATTTAGATACATCATTGGGTATAAACTAATTCTGTTCATGGATACCATAAATTAATCTGATAGTTTTAGGTCTACAGCATTTCCTGTATCTAAATTAAAATCCCTACACAAACAATACTGGTACTGGTTTAGAATTTGTGAAATATCTCTGTGAGCTTATCTATAAATGTTTCTACACAAGACCCAGATGCTCTATACACAAGTGACAATATTGTTTTTACTTTTTTCTTTCATCTGTGCAGTGTTTAACTTTCCGAGTTAAATTTTCTGTGTTGTTGTTGTGGGAGGACTCTTATTTGGGTTTAAACACCATCAGCTTTGGCTTTAAAGAAATCTGAGCCAGGCGTTCAGTCTTAAAATTTCCACCAGAAACGTACAACATAACCTCAGAAATAAGATGTCCTTGAAATGACACTTATGACAATAGGTTTGTTTGCTTGTTTGTTTGTTTGTTTTTTTAAGCCTAATACCAGCCAGGATATTCCAAATGCTTTCTAAATAAATTGTACTAAGAATTTAGATTTAATAAAATTGATGAAATTAGCCATAGATGAATCCAACCAAGACCAACTACTATCAAAATAATATTATATTAATCATGTTATATTAGTTGAGTTGATGGCTCTTTAAGTTTCACTTGTAAAAATACTCAAATGCTTAATCGTCCTACTTTACCTGATTTCACCCTATTAGTTTAGCAGTTCAGGTTTCAATATTTTCTCAAATGTAAATACTTCTGAATGTATTTAAAATGTGCACTGAACTGAACTGTCATTTGAAAATTATCTCACAAATTTAATCTCAATGGCTTGACAGAGTCAATTCAGACTTAATAAAAAAAATAAGATGTGTGTCATACCACCATGTGGCCAGCAGATGGTAACATTTGCTCATAATTTCCAGCTCATATTCGTAATTAAAGAGGGGATATTATGCAAAATCGATTTTTTGGAGCTTCCTACCATGTTATAACGTTGTTCCCTCATCAAAAACATGCCTGAAGAGGTTTTACATGTCATCCATGCATGTTTGCTAATTTTAGTGATCTCTCCCAGGCCCTATTCGAACCCTCTTTACAGTTAGTTATAAGATTCTGTCCAATGCTCAGCCCACACCCCTATGTCATCCATGCTCTCACATGTCAATTTTCCATAAATATACAAAAACATGATACAAAACAAATACACTACAACTTCCAGAACTGATGCAATGTGCAGTAGTTTCATTAGCGGGATGAACGCTGATTGTGTTGTGATGGCGCTCAGAACGGGAAGTGACTTAGCGCGGGGAGCAATGTTAATGTTAATACGTTGTTTTCAGTGAATAGCAATAGCATTTTCAAAACAATAAAAGGTCACATGGTGATCTAAATATGTTATGTGTTAGCAGTTAATACCCCACAGACGTGTAATACCCCCTCTTTAAAGAAAAAGCACACAACAAAAACATTGATACATTTTATTACGAAAATAAGACAGAACAGAATCTCAACATCTCTCCTTCGTTCATGTGGTAAAAGCTTATACAAACTACATATCACACACTGTATATAGTCTATGCTAAACATGCAGGTTTGGATGGTTGCCTTGGTTACCATTACATTAAGAGACGTAGTCCAAGTGAGAGCATATCCTACACTGCAAAAAAAAAAAAAAAAATCTATAATAGTTATTAACATGTAACAGGAATCATGGGAAACCAGCTGCCTGACCCTGTCTCAGACGCTTGGTTCTCAGTCATGGTGCATTTTCAAGAGTGACAAAAAAGCAAATAGTAGCAGAAATCTGAGAACTACTGCACATGACACTATCCCAGTTTCTGTGTCGTGGTGCAGTATCAGAGCGGCTGAAAGGACAAAGAGGGCGGGGCTAAAAGTTCAAACTAAAACGTGTTCCTCACACATTTGGGTCTAGGGGTGTTTTTGACTGGTCTAACTTTAATGTTTTTCACATTTCAAGAAATGTGTCAGGAGAAATTTCACACATTCAAAAAAAACAAATTCACAAAATGAAACAAAAATAATAATTTAAAAAAAGGATAGAAACTGCTTGAAATGAAAGAAAATATTGAAACCACTCAAAAGTAACTTCAGCTTCAACAAAAATCAACATCTATAACTGGTTAAAATATCTTAAAGGACCCATATTACACATTTTTTGATCTATGTTATAATGTTGTGTTTTGTTTCATTCACACATTTAAAACACCAATCTGCACGTTTAGAGTTCTTCTTTCAAACAGAAAACACTGTTCCACCTTGTGATGTCATGTGGTAATACAGGAAGTGGTTCACTGTGCTTTTAAACTCCATACACCTTCCCTAGAATCATTTGGATCATTTCAGCGCTGAAATTGCCAATCTCTACTGAACTAAAGGTAAAAGGTAGCTACGGAACAGAGCATTTTGGGCTTTGGAGATGCTGACAGACTAATAATAAAGGGTTACTCAAAGATGTGTGAATGAAACAAACACAACTCCAGGTATGTTTTTGAGGAGGTAACAACATTCTAACATGGCTTAAAGTTCACAAGAGTCAGTTTTGTGTAATATAGGACCTTTAAAGAAGGGTTTCTTAACTTCTATATGGTATTAACTGCTAACATATAACATTTTCAAACCAACGAAAGGTACCATGGTGATCTAAATGAGTGCCCTCTCCCTTTGCTCTCCACGCTAAGTCACTCCCCCTTCAGAGCCCTATCACAACACAATCTGTGCATCCCACTAATGAAACTACTGCACATTGCATCAGGTTTGTCAAGTTGTTGTGTAGTTTGTTGTGTACACTCAAACGTCCATGGATGTTTTGAGTGTTTTTTCCACATGGAAGAAAAAAAAAAGATTTTGCATAATAACCCCTTTTTAAATAAATCACATTTTAATACTTAATTCAAGCCATAATGAACTATATATATTTGCAGTGTACAAGTTTAACAAATATTAGTCTCACAATGTAGCGTAATCATATAGACTGTATTCAACAATTTAGCTATG
The DNA here is from genome assembly GCA_000787095.1 of Periophthalmodon schlosseri. Lineage (NCBI taxonomy): Eukaryota > Metazoa > Chordata > Actinopteri > Gobiiformes > Gobiidae > Periophthalmodon > Periophthalmodon schlosseri. The sequence continues at coordinate 46,340 of KN479454.1, read as the reverse complement.
GAAATGGTCAAATGAATCTGAATGATGGTTGAGTGGACTTTTAAATCATGGAGAAGCACTTCTGTTTGACCACTTGATACCACAAGGTGGAGTAAGAGAGACAAGAGTAAATATGCCGAATTACACAAACAAAACTTCAACAAGATACATTTCATTTCATTAGTCATATTCACAGCTCTAGTGCGCATTCTCAAGTGCATAATTTCTCATACATTGTTACAATTAAATGCTTAACTTTTCTTGCAAAATACATACATTTATCCATCCGACAATGTTCATGTGATAATAGCTGGGACAATATGGACAATACTGTAAACATTTTTACAGATTTTATGTTTTACATTTCAATAGTATTAAAAGCCCTGTACCTGATTTTTTTGTATTTTTCTGATGTATTTGCACAAAATTTGTCTTGTTAAAGTACAGATATATTGCAGCTCTTGAGGTCAAAATAAGAGTCTTATTGTCCAAGAACCAGATGTGTGTTGTCAGTATGCTAGTTGTTAGGTAAAATGCTTCACTAGTCTCTGAAAGCAGTGAATAATTAGGATGCTCAGGGTATAAGGTAAGTGAGGACGACTGCAAACTATTAAAAACGTGAATAATGGAAATAGTTCATTTTAAAGTACAGTGCCTTTAACAGGTATTATAACTATTTGTACATGTAAACAAGTTTACATTTTGTTGTTTACAAGTTGACCGAAGAAAAAATGTCCAAGCTCCACTAGTTGTATGGCCTTTGCATTGTGGTACATTTTGGGACTAATATTCAGATGGAGTAGTAGCAGCTCTCTCTCTGTCTAGGACTTGTCTGAACACGTGGGGGTGATGTTGTTGTTGGTGGTTTAAACGTGTAACTTCATTTGGCCTCTTGTGCTTTTTTGGCGCTTTGTTTCTCTTTTGCCTGAAGAAATCAAATAAAACAAAACATTAGTTAGCACATGTAAAAGCTAAGATTTAAAAAAGGAACTGTATGTAAGATTTTTATTTTAAAATCCATAAACATGACCTAATTGTGTTTCAAGATAAACATGTTCAAATCAAATACAGTTTTTACTGATAACAACTGTTATGTCCAATATTTGTGTAATCAAGAATAAATCTGCATGATGGTCAAGTTATTATGTTATAACATGGTGCTGTGGTTCTCAAGATGATTATGTGATCAGAAAGCAGAAGGAGCCTCACATGAGTCTCATTTGGGTTGCCAGTTTCAGTCCTGAAATCTCTCTGATCTGAATGGTCACTACCTAAACCCTGGAGGTTCTGAGCTTTCACATGAGGCATGGCCTGTCCATACACTGAGAATGGAAAAAAAACTTGTATGTGTTCTCTATCTGCAGGTTAAGGCACTGGCAACCCAGCTTCAGTTGTGATTCTAGTACATTTTTTAAGAGCACAGGCTACATACAGTTTCTTTAACCATCACATTTCTTCACATACATAGAAACAGCATTTAATGATCAGCACATTTTTCAAGTCAAAGGGGTGCAGTGCCATCTAGTGTACTGTAGCGGGGTGTACAATTAGAATTTTGTCCATTGATACTTTGCAGTGACATCAAACTGGGGGTGCCCTGCATGTACGTCTATGACGGAATGCTCAGCAGTTACCATGGTGACAAAATGCACACATTTGCAAACACTGCGAAATACATTTTAAGATCATCTGAAAACTCACAACATATACAAAATGGATTTAACCAACACATTTTCAAGAGCCTGTAATCCAATATGTCAGTCCTGTTGAAGTGTTTTATTTTCAAGAAAAAAGGTGAGAGTGACTAACTGAGAAACTTTTGGCTAATCCTAGCGAGCTTCTGACTGTAATGTTATTTGAGAGGAGTCGCTGAAATCCTTGAATCATTACATAACAATCCTACATTATTAACACTCAATATTATAATTCTGCAAATCTTCTGTGCAACAATTTCAATAGGATTTTGTAGACTATTTACCTAGTGTTAATGATTCACCTATTATAAAATGCACTTTTATTTGCCTTGCACGGCTGTGGGTTTAATAAGACTGAGAAACATGTGATGTACCTTCTCCACCAAAGGCATTAGCTGCTGGTACTCTGCCAACGTCTTCAACAACTCCATGATGAACGGAAGGTAGTTGTGTTTCCGTCGGATATTTTCAATCTGTACAGGATAAAAAATAAATAAAAATTTGGATAGTTACAATAGTCAAATCACAAAAGGTAGCAATTACTTAAAGAGTGAGTATTACGTGTTAGCATTTAACACCCCACAAGTATAACATTTAGATCACCATGTTACCTTTTATTGTTTTGAAAATGCCATTTTCACAAAAAAAACGTATTAACATATTTTATAAGTTTCACTTTTGTTTCTGATGCTCTGAGTCCTCCCTCCCTTTGCTCTCTGTACTAAGTCACTCCCCGTTCAGAGCGCCATCACAACATAATCAGCGCGCATCCTGCTAATCCAATGAGGTTCATCTGGTCTTCTAATTTTTTTGAATAGATTATTTTTTCAATATGAAAACAAACTAAACCTTGGTCTTAAAAAAAATAATCTATAAAAAAAAAAATAAAATAAAATAAACTACTGCACATTGCATCAGGTTTGACATTTTTTTGTGTATTGTTTTGCATCGTTGTGTTTTTTTTTTTTTTTTTAATTCATGGAGAATTGTTGTGTGGGAGAATGGATGACGTAGGCTTGTGGGCTCAGCATTGGACAGAATCTTACAGCTAACCATAAGGAGGGGTCAAATAGGGCCTGGGAGAGATTGCTAAAATACTCAAACATGCATGAATGACACCTAAAACTTCTTCAGGCATGTTTTTGATGAGGGGACAACATTACAGCATGATAGAAAGCTCAAAAGTAGACTTTGCATAATGCCTCCTCTTTAAGCAAGAAAAATTGTAATTGGACAAATTTTTACATTGCTTTTGAAACTCCAATGGGCACTCAAATAGTTATACACCAGAGTACACAGATCCAGGAGGAAAATAAGTGAAGTGTCTTGTCCAAGGACATAACAACATGAACTGGTAGAAACTGGTCTACCAAATGAGCTGCAAAGTATATCAAGGTAATCCTGACTAAGAGTAGCTCAAGATATTGAAATGGGTCCCTCTGCTCCTGACAGTACTTAGCAATGTAATGTTTTTCCCCCAATGACTAGAGATTTTTGTTGAAGCAGACCGATTATGTAAAATCAACTTTTTTTCCATTTCCACCAGTTACTTACCCAAAGTTGTATTTGGAGTGATTCGTGCATATTTGAGACATTTTTAATCGCTTATTTTCAAGACGCCATATTGCAGATCAACCCCCCCTTTTCACCGCCACTAGAGCACACCCACTGCTTACTTCGTTCTCCAATTTTATTTTCTTAATCGGTGGTACGTGTAGGATTCAACAGCATCACATAATCATTCTGGCACAAATGAAAACAAAATTGCAACTCACTAGCTTGATCTACAGCTACCCACCGGAGGTGCTGACAGCTGCACAACTCTTCGTTGTGATGATGTTTATAAAAAATATTTTTTTGCAAAATTTGGATAACTTGGTTCAAAAGTTAGCCAATACCATCCTTTTCTTATCTACTCTCCTGGCTCACATTAGTCAGTGTTGCAGTGTCAGTGGAGGTATTACCTTATATCTCTGTAGTTTCTGGTTCTCAGCCTCAATGAGCAGTTGGTATTTGGCGATTTCTGAGCTGACGAATGAGCTGCTCTGGTCCGTGTCCATCGGCTCGTCCTGAGAGAGAAGACAACATTATAAACTGAGACTAAAACTCAACATTTACACATTACCAGATGGAATTCTATGCACATCTCACAGTATAGGGGTTTCATGGTCTATTATAGACATGCTACATTTCTCTTCTCATGCCCTGAGCCTTTAGTGCTACCATCACTTTCAAGAGGTTTAACATTCAAATAGGGTTTTGTTGTTAGCTGATAAGTCTATGATACTATTTTAAAGTATGAAAAAGTTATTATATTGTTGTCACAATACTAACATTTCAAACTCGATTTCAGTACTAAGGAATAGCCTCGATACTCAATGCTGATTCTGATACTACAATAATATTTTTTAAAAAACACTTTCTCTTGTTGTTAGCTGATAAGTCTATGATACTATTTTAAAGTATGAAAAAGTTATTATATTGTTGTCACAATACTAACATTTCAAACTCGATTTCAGTACTAAGGAATAGCCTCGATACTCAATGCTGATTCTGATACTACAATAATATTTTTAAAAAAACACTTTCTTTAGACAACAGAATGTGATTTTCAACATTAGCACTTTCTTTTATATTACCATGTGGCCTTATATCTGTGTAATGATTCAGTCGCTCAGGTAGGTTCCATAGTGGTCCTAGTCTATGTGTCTTATACTTGTTCTGACACAGCTCAAGATCATTCTAAAGCTATTCAGGAAAGGTTCATGTTTGTCCTGTGTATGTGACTTTTTTTTAGTATCGCTACTTTTGATACTAGTTTTAGTATTGATTAATATCTGATTTTCAATTATAGTTATACATTATATAATTCATTATATAATCAGATATTTTGCATGAATAGTTTGGTCTGCGCTGCCCCAGTCTGTGTGTGACTCAGCCTTAGCATCAGATGTGTCTTTTTACATCAGACTCGTGAGTTAATGGATTAGTTTCAAAATACAACTAATATGATTTCCCATATAAATACAAACTAAAAGTTAATTTGTGAAATTTCAGTTTGAGGGTCTTGTAATAGTTTAAAATATTAATATAGGAAAAAATCTAGATTTTATAGAGCAAAATGAAAGGCCATGAAATCTTGTATAGGTTTACTTAATGAACCACTGTGTGTATTATAAGAATAATAGGCTGCAGCACGGACAACTGCTCATTTGACTCATTGACATCATTTGAGTTGTAACGTCTGCTCCCTCCTTTTTCCATGTAGCTTTGCCAGCAAGATGAATTCTCACGACTTTTTTGCGAGTTCACAAACTCTTGAGAATCCGTCTTGTTCTGTTCCAGCTGAAGCGTTTGCATGTGATAAGTCAACTGACCAATCACAGTAGCAGTGTGGCTTGTACAGAAGCCAGCGCCAAACAAACCAAAACAAACATGATGATGCCAACAGATGTACTTTGGCCTAGTTTAGTAGAAATACGGACTATTTAGTTTGTGGAAAATGTGCAGAGGGTGCATTTGTGGATGGGTATGACGCCTGCGCTTTTCTCTCAACTGGATGTAACTTAAGTTTGTTTTCTAACCTTGTTCTACTGTTGTGAAGTTTTGACCAATCAATGTGAAGTATCTGTTTGAACACTGATCATTGGTCTCAGTCGCTTTCAGCGAGAGCCATCTCAGATGTGTACAACTCAGTTCTGAGGGCTACACACATCAATCTGGCGTGAGCCAGGTTAGGGTCTGTGCAATTCTTTATAATTGTACATGTGTGTTTCTCAGTAAGTTTATTGTACATGTTTTGCATGTCCCTTGTGTGTACCTCTGTGAGTTGTGTCTGCAGCTCTGTGATTTTGCGTTCGTAGATCATTTTTCTGTCTGAGACGATGGCCATGAGGTTAAAGCGGATCTCTCCTTCACTGTACCTGCAACAAACACACACAACATTCACTTAGAACTCTGTCAGATTGTAGATCTCTATTTGAACTGAAGAAAAGTGTATTTGTGTACTTCTGTATCCTCTTTTCTATGACTGGGTGCACTGCGCTGATCCAGTCGTCCTGATTACAAACACCTGGGAAAACAAATAAATATTAATAATATTAATAATGTCTTAGACTTGTATTGCGCTTTACAGGCTTGTCAAAGCCTCTCAACATTGTAATACACTGTATTCATTATTCATTCACTCCACACTTGGTGATGGGAAGCTGCTATTGCAGCCACAGCTGCCCTGGGGCAGACTGACGGAAGTGAGGCTGCCAATCTGCCCCTCCGACCACCACCAAACATTCACGCATACACCACTTTCATACTAAGCAACGTGGGTGAAGTGTCTTGCTTCAAGGCAAGACACATTACACAATGTCGCCCCATTATTATTATTATTATTAGCAGGAAATGTACAACATATGTTTGTCACATTCTTTGTTAAAAAGCAGCATCAAACCTGCAGATCCTCCGCACTATGTTTAGTTACTCAGGTGAGGCTACGTTGCGCAAGGTGAAAAAGAAAATACAAATAGACGGCAAAAGACGTCAAAGATCAACTATTGAAATTGAACGCAAGAGGTCTCACTCTGCACGCGATATCACTCTGCACGAGTATGAATTGTATATCCGGGTAAAAGTTATGTATTCAGCCCATATTGTTGAGGCGATTTAAGGACAATATATCACGATGTCTTAAATAACTGGTGGGTTCTGGTGCACCCAACTCAAATTGTTAGTCTGGAGCCTTGTTCTTACAGATAAATCCATGCTTTACTGAAATTGAACAAAACCCAGAAGAAGTTAGACAAGAGAATCAGTCTAAAGCCTTTGTAGCCTTTAAGTTTGTTTGCAACAATTAATATTGCCATTTTTTAATTTCTATTCATTTCTCTGCTTCACAATTCTCCAAGACAAAATCAGTAACTTATAGGCGCATTTTGTGAGAATGTAACAACAAAACATTTAGTGAGTTTGGGTGTTTTTTGATTATGTTTTAGTCATTAATGGGTTTAGTCTGACAACATTTAACACGTTTAACATGTTTAGAGCGTGGCCTCTCTCACCCAGGTCTATAGGCCCCTCTCGGAGCCCGTCCAGCTCATACAGGCGCCCGTTCACAGGAACATAACTCACAAAGTGGAACGCATCTTCATCTTTGGACGAAGACTTGGCATCAAACTCAAACATCTGCTGCCTGTGAAGAAGACAAGTTTTGATTTTATACATTTCGTTAAGAATCATCTATTTACACCGAAGATTAAATTCTTTGGCAAAATGGTGAATGCAAACATGTTTCACCCTTTTCAATTCAATTGTGATTTCTGGAGCTGATACATTAATTGATACTTAATAAAATTATTCACCATAACTTTTGTCTGATTAAAAGACAAAGAGGGGGTGAAAAAGGAAGAAGAAAGGAGGAAGAGAAGTCGAAGAGGGGTGAGGAGGAAGAGGGAGAAGAAAAGTAAAGGAGAAGAGGGGAGGAAGAGGGAGAAGAAAAAGAAGGGGAGAACGGAGGAGGAGGAAGGGGGTGAAGAGAGAGGAGGAAGAGGCAAACAAAGAGGGGGCGAGGAGAGAGGAGGAAAAGATGAAGAGGGGAAGAGGGAGAAGATAAAGAACGGGTGACGAGAGGAGGAAAGGGGAGAATAAAAAAGGAGAAGAGAGGAGGAAGAGAAGAGGGTGAAGAGAGAGGAGGAAGAGAAGATGAAGGGGTGGGGAGAGAGGAGGGAGGGAAGAGAGGAGAAAGAGGGAGAGAAGAGGAGGGAGAAGGAAAAAGAAGGGGAGAAGAGAAAGGAAGAAGAGGGAAGAAGAAAGAGGGGGAGAAGAATTAGGGGGAAGAGGGAAGAAGAAAAAAGGCAGAGAAGAACAAGGAGGAGGGGGAGAATAAAGAGGTGAGAAAGAACGAGAAAAGAGGAGAGAGGAGGAAAAGAGGGAAGAAAAAGAAGAGCAGAGGAAAAGAGGAGGAAGAGGGAGAAGAAAAAGAAGGGGAGAAGAAAGAAGGGAGGGAGTGCCTCTTTTAATTTATGTAAAATAAATTGCTTTTGCTGCCATTATGTGCTTCTAAAACAGTAAGACCAGTGAAATCAAATATGACTATTCATCATCTGCATTTTGAAACCTGTATTCTTATAAAATGTGCTATATAAAGAAAGTGGATTTTTTAGCTTTGAAGAGGAGAAAGTGGTAGAGAGAAGGGGGGGGTTCACCTGGCAAAGCTGTTGTGCACCTGACGGATGACTTCGGAGTTGCTCAGAGCCAAACCTTTCATCTGAGGAGAGACGAGAGGGTTTAAAAAGACACCAAACCACCACTGAATCATCTAAGCTTCAGATAAGAGCACGGAACTGGGACAGAAGGACAAAAACAAACTTCTAAATATTATAAATGATTAAAGGGCCCATATTACGCCATTTTCTGATCTCTGTTATAATGTTTCCTCATCAAAAACACACTCGGAGTTGTGTTTTGTTTTATTTAACACACAAACCCTGCATATTTAGGCTGAGTTCTTCTCTCAAACAGAAAACACTCTGTTGTACCTTGTGATGTCATGTGGCAAAACAGAAAGAACTCCATTGTGTTTTTAAACTCCGTACACCTTCACTAGAATCATATGGATAATTTCAGCCCGGAATTGCCCATCTCTTCTGAACAAAAGGTAAAAAGATGGCCGTTAACAATGAAAACTGATGACCGAAACAAAACACAACTCCAGGTATATGTTTGAGGAGGTAACAACATTCTAAAATGGCTAAAAGCTCATGAGAGTCAAATTTGACAATGTAGGAAGATTCTTATTAAATCTTAAATTCGAAATCTTATTAAGATTTCTTATTAAAATGTCCTTGTGCTCCTTCTTCTACAAAGGGTATGATAGATGTATACTATGCTTAGGGCTAAATAGTTAAATCATTTTACATTTTGTAGACCACAAGCACGATTTTAAGTGAAATTATTTCTATTATTAGGTCAATACTGTGAACAGGAAGTCAATGGACCAGTTTCTGTTATTGTCACGATTCATTTTCTTGGTATCTTTTCTTCAGCCAGGTAACAAAAGCCATCTGCCGTTTCTGAAAGTTTACTCTTCACTCTGATTGGGGGGTGGAAAGTCTGTTTTTGTGTATAGAGCTGCATTAAACCAAAAATATGGGAGATGATGATTCGACTTTTATGGCCATATCGCCCAGCCGTAAACACAAGCACGCTTTTAACCAACATGGTTAAAAGCTCACAAAAAAAAAAAAATCAATTTTACATTATATGTCCTCTTTAATGCTAAATCTGTAAGGAGCAGTGGGCCATTTCCAAATCTTGGGTTCACGGCAAGAAGTACCTAGCAGGAGGACAAGTCTGCTGTCAATGTTTTCAGTAGATTTGGGTGCTTCAGCTTCCCCAAGGTAACCCACCTCTGACACAGGGAGAACATGCAAACATTTTTCTGGTCTGGGAATTGAACCCGAGACATTTTTTTGTGTGCAACAGGCACCCTGCAGTCGATGACAGACGTCCATCTGACTTAGCACTTGTAATGCCTGCATTATTGGTTCCATTTTGATGTATGTTTATTGTAAGGTTGTTAAAGTGTTTCCTACAGGTTTATACTGGGACTATGGTGGCACAGACAATCCATATGAATACATGTGTTTAATATAAAATGTAAAGATGTCACTTATTGCCCCTGCTGATCAAAAACGCACTGGTTACAGATTAAATATAGGTACTTCTATAGTAAAACTAGTAACAATACTAAAAAGTCACATTCACAGGACAGAAATGAACCTTTCCTGAATAGCTTTAGAATGATCTTGAGCTGTATCAGAACAAGTATAAGACACATAGACTAGTACACGCCCATGGACCACTATGGAACCTACCTGGACAACTGAGGGATTACACAGATATAATGCCACATGGTAATATAAAAAAAGAAAAACAATTTCATGTTGATTCTATTGTTGAATTCTATTGTCTAAAGAGTGTTTTTTATTATCATCATGGTATTGGAATCGGCAGTGAGTATCGAGTCTATTCCTAAGTATCACAATTGTGTTTGAAATTTTAGTATTGTGACAACACTATTGGCCACATAAAGATTGTCAGTTGAAATCCAATACGGTTTGTTACATCACATCTGGAGGGCTCAGTTAGACTTTAAAACTTCAGAAATGTGTCTCTTCAAAGTCTGTTTGAGAGATTAAAACCTGAGAATTAAGGCTGAAAAAGACAGCTCTTAGCAACAAACTGCTCTGTCATCATCGTTAAGAGGATCAAGACGAGAGCTCGCCAAAAGAAATATACTGTAGTTGGAGTGAGGAGCATTTAGCTGAAAGATGGTTGGGTGAATACAGAATGGGCTCCTGGTGAAGTATGACCAAACTATTTATTGCCAGTTAGATAAACTGTAAAATGGATAAAAAATAGTTGCAATTATCAAAGTCTGAAATCAGAGTGTCTTTTTAATAATAAAATATCATGCCTAATGTAAAAAAAAAACAAAAAAACACTGCTAACCTTGTAATTAAGACCTCGATAAACATGTTCCGAAATGTCTCTGTGTGTCAGATGCCCTCCCTGTGTCTCCATGGGGTCTTATTTTGTGTAAGAGCTGCCAACCCTGTAGTTCAGACCTCTACAAACTGAAATGCACGTGATTCTTGGATTGGTTTAGCAGTTCGGATTTCAGTCTTCTCGCAAATGTTAATGGTGCAATGGATATTTGGATTTAAAATTGAACAAAATCTTAATTTAAAAACATAAAATCACATATCAAATTCAGAGTTTCCCATTAAGTCTAAAAATATGCTGAACACAAAATTGGTAAACTATTGTCATCAACATAGAGGCAACTACATTTAATCTGTAATCAGTGCATTTTGTGATCAGTTGAGGCAAAAAGTGACATCTATATTGTATAAATTGTATTAAAATATGACTCACTTGTGTCATCATAGTCTCAACCTGAGGGAATACTTGAGAAACTAAAAATTATTGATATAAAAAGTGAAAAGTTTGCGTACAGCGGCGTCGAAGCTCTGAGAGAACTCCCTGAACTCAGACAGCGTGTCTCCAAGCTCGATGTCGGGGTGAGAACAGTTGAGCAGCACACTGACGATGGCCTGGGTCGCACATGCGTTGTTTATCACC
>KN479454.1:12469-35451 GCA_000787095.1 Periophthalmodon schlosseri | reverse complement strand
GGAGTCATTCAGAGGGACACTTACACATCAACTGCGTTAGGACAGATGGGAGGCAAATTGGAGAACTTTTAAATAAGGAAAAAAAATTTAAACTTTTACCATACTTTAATGCTTAATGCTTAAATGGACTGCCTTCCATCAGATTTGTGCGATAAAAAAATGGCATCACTTGTTGGTTTCTTTCACTGTCAAAGCCTGATCTCGTCAGATCTCAGAAGCTAAGCAAAGCTGGGCGTGGTTAGTACTTGGATGGGAGACCGCTGGGAATACCAGGTGCCAAAGAAGGCTGCCAGTAGCAAAACTGTTGCTGTGTCCTTAAGCAAAACACTTCACCCACGTTGCCTAGTATGAATGCTGATGCCACAGATTGGCGGCCTTGCTTCCGTCAGTCTACCTCAGGGCAGCTGTGGCTACAATAATAGCCGAGTGTGAGGTGAATGAATAATGCACCAAATTGTAAATAGACTCTGAGCGTCTGGAAAAGCGCTATGAAAGACTAATGGATTATTATTAATCCTCATCATAATCAAACTATGTGATTCATTGGTCCTATTGTTGACTCTTCATCAGACTTATATGCAGAGTATAAGAATCTCACTTGTTTTGCAAAGAAAATGCTGTCAAGTCGAGAGTCCTGGACGATGGAGCCCGCTGGCTCCTCTCCCGCCTGCCACTTAAAGAGGAAAATGAGCCCATGCACCGGTCTGTGGATGGACAAATATATACATATACAAGCTTCACACCATAACACACACAAAATCACAACATCTAAAAACATGTACTGAAACCTACTTTAGGTTCTCAAAGTTCTCCGGCTCCATGCTCCAGATCTCCTCCACCTGCGCCCCTTTGCAGCCTGAGGACAGAACCATACTTCAGTATATCTCGTCTGCTCCTACATCAGTTTTATACACATCACTGACATGTCTGACAAATTCCCAAATTGCTGGAGGAGCATTGGTGCTTTAATGTGTACAACATGTGGAAGTTAATGTACAGAGTAGATCTTATCTTTAATGGTGATATAAGTCAGAACTATCAATCAAAATCTAAATCATGGAGTCAACCAGTCAGACAGGCCAATAAAGTGTAAAAGACTTTTCAGGAAATAACTTGTTGTACTATGGTTCATTTGATATAATTATGAATGTTTTAAATGCTAATGGTGTAATGAATGATACGAGGGAATATCAATGGACAATATATGGTCTAAAGCTGCAACTAACAATTATTTTGGTGATCGTTTCTTTCGATTAATTAACTCGTTGTTTTGATTGTGAAAAGCCTCTGAATATGAGATTCTGAATACATTTGAACAAGATCTTCATATTGTATATTTACAACACATTTTTATTTTTTATTTTTTTTTCATTAAAAACACACATTTTACACATTATCTGTCAATTTGGGGTCATAAAACCTTTACTCTCAGCACAAGTCATGTTTTGGAGTCCAGAAAGCAATGAATTGATAACTAAATTAGCTGACAACTACTTTCAATAATCGCTAAGTTGTGATTAATCGATTAACTTGTTTCAGCCCTAATATTGTCAATTTTATTACAGAAATATTACAAAAATATGGGTCAGCTATTGAAAAAAATCCCGAAACTAATATTTGATCTGTGCTGCCCCAGTCTGTGTGTGCCCATGCATCATTCTCAGTTTGTCCTGTGAGTCAGATGTGTCATTTTAAAATAGTGAGTAAAACAGTGAGTTAAAATGGATATAGAAGAGACATTAGACTAAAGAGGATGCTCTATGTTTACACAATCAGCATCAAAATACAACAAATTATATTATATCCAAGAAAGACAATTTGTGAATTTTACAGTTAACTTTGTTTAAATTTCAAAATATTAATAACAGCAAAGATTGTTATCGACCACATCAGCAAGACAAATATTGCGTATTAAATTATTATGAGGAGTATGATTTCCATTGACATCTAATGCACATAATGTTATTCTGCTGGTATATTTTAGATAAGCGTAGAAATAACTACAATGCATTAAATATACTATAAAATACAACACTATTGCATTTTTTTTTTTTTATCAGATATGAGGAAATCCATAGAATACGCCATTATATTAAGATCTCAGTGTAAACAAGCCAAACGTCAACCAAAACAAACACATGTTTCACCCGCCGCAGTTTGAACGCTGAGTAATGCTAACGCTAGCGGGTTAGCATGGGTTAATTCATTCAGGCTAACGCTCCCAAAACAGGCATATGATTCACATTATGGATGGATTACTGAGCTAGATCTACACCAACCATCTGGAAAAAACTGAGCATTTTAACAGCTAATTAAAGCTACCAGGCTAATTAATACAGTAAATATTAGCACTGAGAAGCTCCCCATTCACTTTAACGGTGAAAAGCTAACATTAGCATTTAGCATCTTAGCATTTTTGTTACTTACCGAAGCCTTTTATGAGCTCCGTGAACACCCCGGGGTCGCTTTCCATCAGGCACCATTCTCCTGCACTTCCAGACATTTTGACAAAATTACAGATCACCTCGTTCCTGATTTCATGAACTAGAAGCGTTCAGTTTGAGCTTAGCAACAAAGCTGCTAACCGGGCTAATTTCACTGCAGCACTGAGCCAACGTGAAGCAGTGGTCTGGGGAAGGGTGCGTTTGATTTGAGGAACGGTGTTAAACAGGATAGTAAATGAAAAGATATATACATTAAATTAAATCGTTTTTTTCACCTAAAGAACGAGAAAAGGTAGCAATTTACTTTCACTACAATTTCATAAAATGTTTTGACAACTGAAGGTCGTGAGGAACACAAATGACTTACATGGTACACAAATCAAATGCCACATTCTACAGCCGCAGACTGGACCCTCTTTTTTCCTACTCACTAAATTTGAATTTTGTAAACATTTTAAATATGTCCCAATAAGAAATCAAACTATTTTAATATCACATTGTCGATATTTTAATCTTTGAATATATTCCATTCCAGTAACCAGAGGTAGTGTCACATTTACAAAATTTACTTTAAGTAAATTAAAGTAAATAAAAAAATTACTTTAAGTAATTTTTAAAAGTACTTTTCTAGCAGCATACTTTTACTCCTACTTGAGTAATATTTTTATAGAAGTAACTTACTTGAGTAAAAGTTTAGGTTCCTCTTCCACTGTAAGTCTACAAGTGACAAAAGCTGTATATTGACAATATGAAATGATTTAAACATTCGTGTTTCTTGCGCCACTACTTCAGATATGATTTTGTTTATCTAATTTTTGTGTCTATCCTTTGAAAATGACAGATTTTGTGCTTTATTTAATGTTTTGTCATTCGATTTACATCAATTTCAAATTATAAATCAGATGTTATGTCCCGACAGGTACACTTTCAGTACTCTTACTTGGGTAGTAGTTTTCCCAAATATTACTTGTTTAATTTCTTGAACCACTACTTTGTACTTCTATTATATTACTCTGAAGTAACATTAATCTTACTTGAGTAAAATTTTTTGCTCTCTTCCCACCTCTGATGTTTTAACAAGTGAAGGACGCGAGGAACAGAAATTACTTCCATGGTACACAAATCAAAAGCCACCTTCAACCACAGTTAAACTACTCACTAAATGTGTATTTTATAAAAGTTTTAAACACGTCAAAGGAAAAAAAAAGTAATAGGCTAATTACAATGTATTTGGTTAATAACTGCATAGACATAGGCTGATATTTACACTTTTTAGTATATCTTCAATCGCCTTAAATCTCCAGCCCAGGACGATATTTAGTTTTGGCCGACCTGCTGCCTTAAGAGTACATGCAAAGCTTTTTCTTTTTCTTTTTTTTATAACCATTTTAGATAACCATCCAAAACGTAACTACACTCTTTTTTACTACAAACCTTTAATAGTTCGTAGTAAATTTCAATTACATAATTTGAGGAAAATAGTCAAAACGGGCCTCACATATCGGCAGAGCTTATCAGCCATGGGTTTCTCTGGATTTTGAACAATCGGTATTGACATCGGCCATGATAAAACCCATATCGATCTCTATGAATAATCTTCACATTAATCATATATTCACTACTCAAATATAAATAGACAATAAAGTCATTAAAATGTAAAAACAATGGAACAATTGAATAAAGAATTTTATTAGCAATAAATTAACATCCAAGCCAACATGCAAACAACCATATTTATACAGCTTCAAATGAGGCTTTCAGTTGACTTGTATACTCTATCAAAGACATTCATTCATGCCAAAAAGTTTTACATGTAATGCAAATATTCACAGTCCAGCCACATTTTGTTTACAACATGCAAATAAAAAAAATAATTATATCACAGTTGAAACAAAGAAGCAGAAACATTAACTTTTATCAATAAATTGAAATACAAAGATATGAACCATGACCTATTGAGCACATGTAAAACTGACTGCTTGTAATGATAGAAAAC
This sequence comes from Periophthalmodon schlosseri, assembly GCA_000787095.1. Taxonomy (NCBI): domain Eukaryota; kingdom Metazoa; phylum Chordata; class Actinopteri; order Gobiiformes; family Gobiidae; genus Periophthalmodon; species Periophthalmodon schlosseri. The sequence goes on along the minus strand of KN479454.1, from coordinate 31,011 downwards.
TGCATTGCATCCTATTTGACATGTATTAAAATGCTCTAACATATTCAAATAAATCTTATTTTATATCAAGAAACGGAAGTGCTTGGCAGAACAAAAGGCAAAACTGTCCTTAAATAATAAAATGTCAGTAAAATAACCTGGTTTACATGTGATATAAAAACTGGGTTTAAAACTAGAAGTAGAACGGTTAGTCATTTGACCGGTTCAGGCTGCCCGCTGCCTGAGCCTTCAGTGTCGGAGGAACAGCAGGGGGTGCACTGTTTGATCAGAGGTAGGAGTTTGCCCTGCTGATGGAGCTGTTTAGTGTCAGAGCCGCCCCCGATACAGTTCCCATTGATGAAGACTCTGGGAACCTGGGAAAAAAATGAGAAAAATGAAGGATTCGCAGCAGACAATTTACTAATTCCCACCAACACTTCTGCCTACTGGTCACTATTGCTAGTGTCATTGCCCGATTTGGGACAGTTTTTCAAACTGCACATGCCCAGATACTTTGATGCAAACTATAGCAACCTGAAGTTGCTATAGCAACCTGAAGTTGCTATAGTAACCGTACTTAGGACAAATCTCATTTTTGAGATTCGTTTAATCAAATTTACTCTTGGAATATAAAGTGTTTTACTGATACATACTTGCTCAAAGTCTGTGAAAATTCTGTATTTAAACTGTTAATAAATGTTCGAAAACAGAGCTGAGCTGAGCCAAGTCTGACTGCTTAATTAAACAGCTAACTTGATGATTATGATTATGGTCAAATGCGATCATTTTTGTTTCCATTTCTAAGAATAAACTCTCAATAAAATTGTCAAACTTTGATATGAATACATTTGAGCTTGCGCTGTGGCTACAGCGACAGAACACGTTTAAAAGAGTTAAACAAATGACATTACTTGCACATCCTAGTCTAGGACAGATATGCATGTGCACCACTTTCCAAACAAAGGCGAAGTCTCTCACCCTCGGCCTTCATCAGGCAAATGTTTCATTTGCAGGGAAAGCTGCTACCTCAGGCGAATGTTTCATGATGAAGGTCAAGGGCCGTTGCTGCTTATTTTGTATAAAAAAAAAAATCAAAAAAAAAAAAAATCACTGGCGCTGCAAGAAAACCAGTGTGCCAGAAACTTCTTTCTCGAATTAACAGAGTCCCACACAAATCATGCAATATATTTTAAGATATATAACTGATATGATAGCATGATAACTTGTAATTAAGTTGTTTTTTTTTTAATCCACAATTTTGGCCTGCAGTGGATGGATAGAACTACTTTAGTGGCTCTAGACAAATTACCTGCCTTCCCAGGTTGCCTACCCAGTCAAACCTGTGTCCTATTCAACTCTACCTTACATTTGACCCCTGTATTTTAAGCCTTCTCTCCCAAATTCAAATGTCTGGGATCGGGGCAGGGCGAGTCCAGCTTTAGTCTTACTTTAGACCTGGTTTAGTCCTTTTATAGACCTGGTTTTAGTTAGTGGTTCTAAGAAACCAAAAGGTTTTCTTAGGTGGGTTATTTCATCTGTCAATGTTAGCGCATTAACAGATGCGATTAATCAAACCAAATTGATGCATCATCCACGAATTAACGCAGATTAATCACAAGGCCTCTTTCGACCAGTAACGCATGTACGTTGGGCTGGGAGACTTGCCTGATAGGAAAAACACTGTGCTACACGGCTACATTTACGCATAAAATCCATCACGTGGACGAGCACAGATTGGTCGGTGGCTGTTAATGAGCATGGAGCAAGAAAGGCGGTACAGCTCTGCTCCATGCAGCGTGGATCTCAAGTTAAATAGCATGCACTCCGTGAGGAAAATAAAGTTCGCATGTGAGCGCTGAAACAAGTAAAATGGGGCAGATATTTCACATGCATTTCTAGATTTATATTATAGTCAGTTGGGTTTTAAAATAATTTATTTAAAGTTGCTGAATAGTTAAATGAGATAATTTTCCTTAAAAAATGTGTAAAATGCTTAAAATTTAAATTACAACATTAAAATAAGCATGCAATGCGATTAATCGTGATTAATCATAATTCAAAAGTGTGATTAATCAGATTTTTTTTATTTTTTTTATTTTAATAGTTTGACAACACTAGTTATTTCAGAACCACTGGTCTGGTAATAACATATTGTCAAGGTTTGCACATCCTACACAATAGGTGCAATATGCAACTTTGCTGATGGAGGGTCAGCAGCCTTGTTATTTTCATGGAGATCAGAATCAGATTTTTATTCATCCACAAGTGGAATCTTTTTTTGAGATTTAGGCTGGGTCCGAATGTCCACCCCAGCCCCTAACCCATCATTCACTACATAATCCTGCCCTATTTAGCGGACTCTATAGTGCACTCATTCACAGTGATTCGGACCCACAGCTCACTACATTCGGGTCACATGACTCTGGCGCCTGGGTGAAAAAAAGTAAACTAAACTCAAATAAAACTTTATTTCTGTAATAAATAATGATAAAATTGGACTGGCACACAAGTGGATCTCACATAAACGGACTGGATTATTTGCTTTTTGTCTGAGCTGTGGAAATTATTGATCTTTTAACAGCTCAAGCTAAGGTAAGCGGCTTACACTAGTAACTTTACACAGGAACGGTGTATTATTTGTGTTATTGTTGTGTTATTCCTAATTCACGGGTCAACAGTGCGAAAAAGCAGCGCTCGTGTTGTGTCCAGTGAAAGACCTGTCACTGCACTGTTGTTTTTCCAACTCTTGCAATGCATTGTGGTCTTTATTGATCGGTCTAGTGACCAGCAGTGGCCATTACTTTTCAAGGTGCATTGTGGGAAATTGCACGATTTTTTCACCAACTGAACATTCAGACACCAGTAAAAATTACATGACCCCTACACAATGCCCTAAGTAGGGAATGGTGTGGGCATTCGGACACAGCCTTAGAAATATGAGTTACATAGTGCACCTTGTTTAAACCATAATAAAAGACAAATTTCTCACAGTGCGAGCCCCGGTCATCTGTGCCAGAGCATCCTGCAGCCTCCTCCCGTCGTTGTGCTCGTCCAGTTCGATGACTTTGTAGTTCGCTCCGATCTCGTTGAACACGTTTTTGGCCATTTTACAGTAAGGACACGTGGTCTTTGAGAAGATCACCACGCAGTTCTGAGACACCACCTCCTGGAAAAGCAAAAAGGGTGAAAGGGAAAACAAAAACAACAACAATGGGTTAAAAACACTCAAAATATTATTGAAATTGTGGGACTGTGAATTTGGAAGTAGGGCTAAAAAAATATATTGAAGTATTTTTCATCCTTTTTGACACACCTTGAGATTCCAAAAGATTTTGATATTAGGTGATATGCTTATTTATATAAATTTGTATGACAATTTTAGTGCCATCACAATTTTCACAGTTCATGTAAAACTTAGTACCTTTAAATTGCTTTGAAGATGTAACTAATGTCACTTGTTTCTTCTGAAAGTTTCCACTTCATTGTAATTGGTTAAATCCACTTGTTAGTCACTTTGGGCTGATGATAAAATGTGTGAATTTTATCAAAATAGCATATCATCACAGGAATTCAATCACAATAACATTTTTATCAGCATATTGACCCATCATCTGTGTAATCCCTCAGCCGTCTAGCTATGATCCAGGGTAAAAAAAATTAATTCAGTCAACTGGACAAAGAAGCAGAACTGAAGAAGCGACTTGGACGAGCAGAGAAATGTCTTCACTCAAAAAACTTTTTGTCCAGTTGACAGAATTAAATTTTTTCTTTTCCATTGCCCTATCCTTTAACATCGTTGCATTTTCTTACCTGGACATATTTCACACATGCAGTGGTGGACCCGGCTGGAGACGTAGAGGTTAAGTTTCCCATTCTGAAAAACACAATTCAACAACTCGTATTAGACCAATATTAACTACTGAAGCTGCCACCACCACACCTCACAATCAATGATAGACTATGGACATCATGAATTAACCTTAGAAAAGTGAAGACATCACAAGAGGCAATGCAGACGAACAAGGTCAAAAAGATCTGCAAAACAAAAACTCCATTTGAGAAACCCATTTTTGGACTGATGTATTGTTGTAGAGTAGAGTAGTAGAGACAAGAGGTTTACTTAAAGAAAGACCAGACTAATCCTGGATTAACTCACACGAATTACAACTACACACAAAGAGGAGGTGATAGTATTAACAGGAGGGGCTTGCCATGTGTTTGAGGAAACAATTAAATCTTCAGTAGTTAAAACGCATACCACAAGTTTGTAATTTGACTTCTTGGTTGGACATGGGCAGCAAATGTGACATACGTAGAGGTAATTCGTAACTGTCGTCTAGCATCCATAATGTAAAGGTCCAAAACTTAACAAAATTACAGAATAGTTGTGATTAGGCTAATAAAAATAGATGACAACACCTCAATTTTTAAAAAAATCAATGTTTAAGCTGTCACAAAAAATGTATTCCATGTCCCTGCATTTTGAATTCAGTGTTGGCGCCAAAGTGAACCAGTGGAAACGAGGCTATAGGTAGAGGTTCTTTTTTTTAGAACTCACCTCTACTTCCTGTATTTTGGTACTTTTCTTTTCAACTTTTTTCCACAAACTGCCACTTAACTGATGTAAAACTATAATAAATCTTTAAAATTTTATTTAACTGTAACTATGTAACTTTTTCTGGTGAAGAGTACGTAAACTGCCGCTCGTAGAGATGTTATTGTTTTGCTTAGAATTTTATACAATATGGACTAAATTTATCCATCTTCCTGATCAGTAAAAGCATTAAGTGACATTGATACTCCCAAACAAATGTGTTACATTAAATGATTAAAATATGGATTACTTGTGCCACCATAGTCTCAGGAGGACATTGGCACACTGACAATCTGATTATTATCAGATTTTTTTGAGCTATAAACATAAAAACCATCTGATTTCTTTCCACTCATGGTCCCTTTGATATTCTTACAGATCCAGAAATATGATAAGATTTTGGTGTGTGTAAACCAAGCCACTGAGTAATAGAATATCCTTTGCAGGTAAAAAAAAAAAAAACATCTTCATGAGGACTTTTTAAGGTTAAAGTACGCTTTATTGTCTAAATAGGGAAATTTGTGTTCTGCATTTGACCCATCCTTCAATGCTGGTGCTTGGGCAAGCAGTGGGCGACCAGTGGGCGACCTATCTCCAGGCTTGGGGCTGCCTGCTTAACAGGAGGATTGCCTATTATTTTGCCATTTGTGCTTTTAGTTTATGTTTTAGTTTGAATAGGGAAACCCAGAGAGCCTGAAGAAAATCTACCCAAGTATAAACCTGCAAAATCATGTAGCTTTGAATCTGTTTAGCTGTTCATATTTCAGTCTGCTCTCAAATATTAATGCTCCTGGCTGTGTTTAAAATGAACTGCAAACTGAATCCAACTAAATTACAGCAACCTTAGCGTCATTCCTAGACACAGGCGTTAATGATTATTTTGTAGACTGACGTTTGAACCTTGGAGCCAGATGAAGTCTGTTTCATGACATTGTACTTTAGAAGAGAACAGAACATTTTTTTTTTTTTTTTTTTACAATAAAACTCTTATAAGATTAAGATATCTCCCTACTGTGAGCAAGCTTACTGACAAAGACTTTGATAGCAATTGTTAATAACTCGTGACATGCAGAAAGAGCAGTTACGTGATAGTAATTTACGTTACACAAGTGACAAGTGTGAATAAACCTAGCTTAATTACGTGCAATATACGCGGTGATTTATTATCAAAATTTAAAATATAACTTATAAATGTCACCAGAAGTTTACAAGGCAATGAAATGGAAATGAGACCGACTAAATGTGTGATCATCAGACCGGTGTTGCAATAAGGCGAGCGGTGGGAATGACCTTCTGCTACAGCCGGTCCAAGCCGCTCCTATCCGGGCAAACATCGACCAAAAACAACAAAAGGATAAAAAATAGTGGAAATTTTGCAGGGGATGAAACATGCGGTTAGTTTAGTGGCTGGGCAGAGAGCAGAAGCAGCGATCTCGGGCGCGGGAGCTCACTTTTACACGCTTTTATCCCTCTGTTTACGTCCGCAGCGTGGAGCTTGCCCGATCTGCACCGGAAACACAAGCTGACGCGGAAGCATAAAAGCGGGAGAGAGCGTCATCTGCTGTCAGGCGAGGGGGAGTGCGCTGTAGAAACTCATTGTGAAACTAAAATTGTGAGAAATGTTTTGTGTTTTGGTTGATTTTAATTTGGATAAAATATATTGTAATTTAACCACTATAAAATATAAAAAATACATATTTTATTATCTTAAATAAACGACTTGTCAACAGAACTTATATTGTCACAACTAAGCCTAGGCTATATTCATGATTTGGTTTGATAACCAGAGGAGGGTAAAGTAGTCAAAATTGCACTTAAGTAAGAGTAACGTTACTTGGAAATAATATTACTCCAGTAGAAGTACAAAGTGGTCTAAGAAATTACTCAAGTAACTGGAAAAAGCAGCTATTTGGAAAAACTACTACTCAAGTAAGTGTAACTTAAAGAGTAACTGTCGAATGTTACATCTGATTTATAATTTGAAGTTAATGGGAAAAACTAAATCATATCTGAAGGAGAGGTGCAAGAAATCCAAATGTTCAAATCATTTCATACTGTCAATGTGGCATGCCAGTACATGTCCTTACTTGAGAGGTGATTGGTGGGTGACACTGAGCAGTGCTTATAAAGCCAAGGGTGGTCCGTGCACGCACATACCTGCCTGGGTGCGGCGGTGGCGGCATTTGGTGACCGGGTGCTTTTCCTTTGTAGTTTTCCTCCTTAGTTTCTAAGACTCTTGTCTCCTTTTTAGGCATGATCTTCTGCGTGCAGACCAGAACAAGGGTCACCACCACCAGAAAGGATTCATTGTTTTGTCCATTGATTGTCCTAAAATAACGAAGTTACCCCCTTTGTGTGCTATCCTTTGTAGTTTTCCTCCTTAGTTTCTTAGGTGTGCTTCATTCATTTTCTTTTGCTTGCATTTATAACTTGCTGTGGATGGCTTGTTATTCTAGATTTGCAGTTATTTCCATGATTTGCTGTGCTCTTTACAATTGGTGTGATTCTGATTGTCCTAAAATAACGAAGTTACCCCCTTTGTGTGCTACATTCATTTTCTTTTGCTTGCATTTATAACTTGTTGTGGATGGCTTGTTATTCTAGATTTCCATGATTTGCTGTGCTCTTTACAATTGGTGTGATTCATTTGGGTTTTGCATTATTTTCAGCTATTGTTTAACTCGTCCTGCACCTTGCCAAAATTTATAATATTTTAATGGTATTTAACCTTTTCTACTCATTCCTATAGTATTTTAAGGATTGTGTTAAATTAAGTAAATGTGTACATTTGTAATACTGTCTCACGTCCCTCTCAAATGTCCACGGCTTGTGCGGCCTTACAGCTAAAATTGTGGTTGGTCTCGAGGCCATTTCCTCAGGTGGCGTTGTTGCGAACCTATTAAATTTCCTAAAATCATACCCTCACGCCATCAACATGAAGCTTTTGTCACTTGTACACTTACTCACGGTGGGAAGAGTAACAACTTTTAGTGAGAGTACTGCTACTTCAATGAAAATATTAGTCAAGTAGGAGTAAAAGTATGCCGCTAGAAAAGTACAATTTCTTTAAAAAACTACTCAAGTAAAATGTAACGGAGCAAAGGTAACTGAATACTACATACCTCTGTTGACATTTTACATTGTTCAATCGACAGAACATTTTCTGCAGCAGATTTGGTGCACGTGTTCTGCCTTATCACCGAACATCAACAATATAATACATAAAGAAAAGCTATTATTACAGGTCTCAAACTATTCTGACTTCAAGATAAACTTTTTTGTAGAGTGCACAGTAATTCAAAAAATACATATTCCTGATACCTCTTTAAATGGTGTAAGACGATGTGATTTCAGGCTGACTTTTATGCTAATGTCCCATCGTGTCTGAGCTCAAGGGCAGAGTTAACAGATGTGACCAACTCTGAAAACCACTGCTCATAATGTGACAGGAATCTACAAATCACATAACATGGACGATAGGAGGATGTCCACTTCACTCTTCTCCCTCCTCCTCTCTCCTTTACCTCCCTCTCACCTTACTCTACTCTCTCTCTTTTTCCGACTCCCCTTCTCCCCTCATGCCACTCTCTCTTTCTCTCCCTACTTCTCCTCTCTCTCATCTACCTGGCTGTCTCTCTCCCTTTCTCCTCCCTCCTTCTCTCTCATCTACCTGGCTGTTTCAGTCCCTTTCTCCTCCCTCCTCCTCTCTTATCTACCTGTCTTACTCTCTCTTCTCCTCCTCTATTTTACCTCACTCTCCCCTTTCTCCTCTCTCCTCTACCTCCGTCCCACCACTTTTACTCCTCTCCCCCACTTCTCTCCCTCCTCCTCTTTTACCTCTCGCCTACCTCTCTTCCTTTTACCTCCCTCCTTCACTCTGTCCCTCTCTCTATACCTCTCTTCCTTTATCCTCCCTCCTCTTCTCTCTATCTCTCTCCCTTTCTCTTCCCCCTCCTCTCTCTTCTGCTTCTCCCTTTTCCTCCTCCTTCTCTTCTGCTTCTCCCTTTCTCCTCCTCCTCTCTTCTACTTCTCCCTTTCTCCTCCTCTCTTCTACTTATCTCTCTCGCTTTCTACTCTCTCCTCCTCTGTTTTACCTCTCTCCTCTCCACCTTTCTCCTCTGACTCCACCCCACCTCTCTCTCCCTTTCTATTCCCTCCTCTCTCTTTTACTCCTCTCTCCCCTTCTCTCCCTTTCTCCTCCATGCTCCTCTCTCTTCTACCTTTTTTCCACCTCTATTTCTCTCTTTCCTTTTTCACCCGCTCCCTGCCTGCTTCCTTCTCTCTCGGCTCCTCTTTCCTCTACCTCTTTCTCTCTGTCCCTCTCTCTTCTACCTCTCTTGTCTTTCCGTCATCAGCCCCCCTTTCTCCCCCTCTCTCTTTTCCATTCTCTTTCTCTTCCTCTGCCCCCCCCTTTCTCTCTCTCTCTCCATCCATATGCCCCTTCTCTCTTTCTTCCTCTTCAATGCCCCTCTTTTACTCTCTCTCACCATACTCTCCCCTCTCTTACCCTATCTCTCTCTCACCTCCCTCTCTCTGTCCATCCCTCAATCCCCCTTTATCTCTCTTTCTTGGTCTCTCAAGCATCCCTCCCTCTTTCTCCTCTTTCTTGCCCTTTCTTGCTTTTCTCTTCTCCCTCCTTCATCTAAATCGGGTGCTAATGATGCATAGAGGTACATTCAGACTGCAGTGTGGTGCTGACGAGAAGCTGACATCCGTAAAACGCTCCGGTCACTGGGGACGTGGTTGGGACTTTACTATCCAAACTGTGGGACAGGCTTAGAGACAACAAAGAGACAAAACACACATTTTATTACATTTTATTATTTTATTAAAAAAGAAAATAACCAAATATGGTTAAAAGCTGCACGTAATTTCAAACACCTGTTTGTGCCCATTGTGTGGGTTCTTTTAAAAAGCAGCTGAACACACTCCTGATTAGAAAAGCTTTTGGCTCACTGACTCTTATTACCCTATTTGGCTTATTGTTGTTGTAATTCAGTGTGGCTGCTCTCTGTAAAGCACTTTGTGATTTTAATCTGTGAAAAGCTCTCTATATAAATTGTTGACTTACTTAATGACTCTAAATGAATAATTCTAACCACATAATAGCTACATTTAAATCATTTGAGCTACTGAGCAAAGCAAACATCCCAACTGTCCTAATCCATGACTGTGGCTTTTTTTCTCTCTTGTTCTCTGCAGACACACAGAACAGCACTCCATAGCCCACTCTAATAACAGCTAATAGGTGAGACCTTTAATTGTTTCATTGATCAACTTTTGTGGAAAAGACTGATCTAAAATGCAACAAAAGTTGCATAAAAAGTAACTGCTTTGTTTCATTTTCATGCCTACTCCATACTTTCACTTAAAGAAACAGTATGTAGCCTGTGCTCTTATTGTTAAAAGGCACTACAGTCACAACTGAAGCTGGGTTTCCAGTGCCTTAACTTGCAAGACACACATGTTTTCCCTCATTCTGAGTATATGGACAGGCCATGTCTCATGTGAAAGCTCAGAACCTCCAGAATTCACTCATTGAGCTGCAGAGGCTGCACTAGCACTGATTCATGATTGGCTGTAGGTGCTGGGGTTTAGGTGGTGACCAGTCAGATCGGAGAGAGTCCTTTTAGGGTGTTTTCACACTTGTTAGTCCAGTTAATTGGTTAGAAATATTATTGCAGTTTTCATTTGGTGCTGATCACGTTCTCGCCACACTTCAGCTCAAACAAACTGAACCAAGAGAAAATGAAGTCTGCCCCTCACCTGAGATGGCACTGCATCACAAATAGTGTAGGAAAAAACAAAGTAGACTTTTTTATCTGTTACTTCTCGACAAAAGCTGAGCTGTATCAGATTTTAGCGATGTTTGGATTTCTGATTTGGATTCAAAAATAGCTTTATTATTTAGTGCACACTAAATCAAACTGGTGCAAAAACACCAGCCCAAACGAACCAAACTCGCAGGTGTTTTCCAAACTCGTGTCTGCTTAAAGCGGAACAAAATGTGTAGGTGTGAAAGCCCCTTTGGTTTAAACCAACTGGATTTCAACATTGAAACTGGCAACCCAAATGAGAGACTCATGTGAGGCTCATTCTGCTTTCTGATTGGATAATCTCCATGAGAACCAAAACACCGAATTATAACATCAACAACTTGGTCATCGCGTCCAATGTTTTTATAATTAAGAATAAATCAGCGTTACAGTTGTTATTAGGAAAAGCTATTCATGGGACACAGTTCAGTCATGTTAAGGGATTTCAAATCAAAATCTTACACACAGTTCCTTTAAGTACAAGTCCGGCCACAGCACTAAGTATAGTTGCAATTAAGTTCATTCATGCATGTTTGCTTTATCCTGTACTGTCCGACATTTGTGCTTATGTGCTCAGAAAAAACAAAAAAAAATCTGTTTTCACCTACTGCTGCCCTCTTCCCTGTGCTTACTTGAGATTATCAGAAAAATTAACTCAGAGGTCTGCAATAACAACTCGATGTGTTTATAATGAGATCAGGGTGGTCATGGCAGAGCGGGCCGAATACAATCCGCCATCACAGCAGCAGTAGCAGCAAAGGATGACGGGAAAAACAATACAGCTGCAGAGTTTAGAGGCAAATGAGCCGGAAAATCACTGAGAACAAACTAAACGACTACACTGCATATGGACAGGAGCAGGATGGAGGGTAGAGACGGAACAGGAGGATTTTTTAAAACGGACCTATCATACAAATTAAACTTTTTAGAGCTTTAAACCACGTTATAGTTGTTTTCTTCTCATTTTCCCTCTCAAAGTTGTATTTGGAGTGACTCTCTGTCATAGATTATAACTATACAGCCGACAAAAGCACAATAGGTCTGTTTTAAGAGGCCAGAACAAGTAGAGGTGGGACAAGACACAATTTCATTTTTTTTTTTTTTTTTTCTTTTTTTTAAACAAAATGGTCTTGCCCCGTCTGTTTTAAGAGGCCAGAACAAGTAGAGGTGGGACAAGACACAATTTCTTTTTTTTTTTTTTTTTCCTGTATTTGAACAAAATGTGTCTTGCCCCAGAACAGATATATTGTATAAGTAGCTCTTGAGGTCAAAATAAGTCCGCTGTGTACTGTCTGCATCCAGTCAGAAAGTGTTTTATTGTGAGATAATCAGGAAATGTGTGTTGGCATGCTAGTTGTTGTTAGCTTTACCGTTAAGGCAAAACTCTGCTCCGGTCGCTAAAAGATATGAAAAGTGCTTATAAACTCATTGCCATCTCATTTGCCTATATCTCTGTCTGTCAGATGCCCTCCCATACTTCTATACTACCACTACTACTACTGCTACTACTGCTACTTCTACTACTATTACTACTGTTACGACTATACTACTACTACTAGGCCTTCTACAATAGGCTAAAATTAACTAGTTTGGTTTTTCACTCCATCCATAGCACAAATTAAAGGAGTACTATTACTACTACTACTACTAGGCCTACTACTATACCCTCTGCTGCTACTCTTATTTCTACTACTCCTGTTGCCACTATTTCTGCATTGCCTACTAATATTGCAAATGAGCAACATTTGCAATATTAGTACTACTACTACTACTACAACTACTACAACTCCTACTACTAATAATTCTATTGCTGTTACTACTATCACGTCTACTATAACATTACCACCACTACTACTACTGTGGCCAATGTTTCTGCTACTATTACTTCTAAAAAATTCCACATTTGTAGATTGGACCATTTCCACTCTCTGATTGGACTGACTGTAATCACAAAGTTTACTTTCAACAGAACAAAAGTTGTTTTTTTTTTTTTCTTAACATGACTTTCAGGAAATTTGGCACTTTTTGATGATTCGTTGACCATAGGAGAAAATGATATCTCTAAAATGACCAACGCAGGAAGGAACACAGTTAAAATGAATAGCAGTTATTACATCTTTTTCACATTATTAGCAAGATTATTTCCCTCAATCTTGTATTTTAAATGTGGTGTTTAGTTGAGAATAATTCATTCTGCGGTTGCCATGGTCATGGTTGGCTGGCACACTGAGTCGTTTTTAAAGTTTTTAAATTTTTATGTTACGTTGTTAACTTAATATTTCGGGATTTTGACCAAAGTTAAGGAATACTGGATTGTGTGATTTGAGCAGTTTGTTTTACTGTTTCCATGGCGACCCTGCAGCCGACTCTGGCTGAAATGCTACAGAATTTTTACAACAATGCAACGGACTTTCTACACCAGATATGACAGAAGATGTTCCAGAGAAAACACTTCAAGGGTCTCATCACTGACTGAAACATCAGAGGCAGTGAGGCCTAGGAGAGGATTTCCTGTTGTGTGTACAGAGTTCACCTGGCTCCCACTAAAGGCTGCTGTGATGCTGCAGAACACAGAGGACACAGAGGAGGGACACTTTTGTCCTGAGGGCTGTTACACTCCTCACACTGCCCTGACACTGGATCTGATGAACCTACCTGTTGAGCTGCACTGAGACTTTTGTTTGAGCTTTTATGTTATTATTGTATTTCACTGCTTAATTTGCTTAATTTTAAACGGTTTGCAGTGGCCCAAAGTTATTCCTCACTCACTTCACGCATCCCATCATAATTATTCATCACAATGAGTTTATAAGCGCTTTTCACAACTCTGAGACCAGAGTGAAGCTTTGCCATCACAGTAATGATAACAACAACTAGCATGTCTGTGTAATGCCTCAGTCGTCCAGGTCTGATCCACAGTTGGTTCACAAAGAACAATAGAACCCTCCAGGACCATTAAGTTTGCTTGTTCAGGCTGAAAGTGTAAACAATAGCTGTTTACAGTTTCAGTGTAGTGAGCTCCTCCCTTCAGTTAAATATAAGCCAGTGTCCACCAGTATCTGACCAAACTGAAGGAGCGGCTTGGATGAGCAGCGAAACGTCTTCACTCCTACAACTTCTTGTCCAGTTGACAGTTTAACTTTGGCTTTTACTAAACAACTAGCAATCTAACGTGCACTTCCTGATTATTGAATAATAGAACAATAGAACAGAACTAGTTTGCTCTAAACGGTTTGCAGTGGTCCAAAGTCATTCCTCACTTACCACAGTTCCCATAATTGCACATTCCACTCATTGCACAGCTCCCACAATTAGAAATTATTTTAAAAAGGAGTTGGATAATTTATTGATATACTTAAGGGCAATATATATGTGGTAATATTGATAACAGGAAATGCTTCTATCAGGGATGCACGATCCAGATTTTTTCAGTTCCGATACTGATACCAAAACTTTAGTATCACACAATTCCTGATAACCGAAGTGCAGGGACTGAAAATGAAGGGTCTTGCTCAAGGAAACAGCTCCACTATAATCAGTAAGTTGATTGAACCTCTGAGGCAGTGTTTGATGAACATTTAATATAAGTGACATGTTTGATGACGTTTCTGTAAACAGGAGGGATTACTCAAACAGCCTGCAATTCTGTAGGTGAACAGTAGAGGGCAGAGTCGCTTTGTTTATTCAAATAGCCACAGAAACACAGAAAATATTTATTTATGTATGTATGTATGAATGAATGAATGAATTAATTAATTTATTTATTTATTTTACATACTTAGTCAGCTTTTAAAATGAACTATTACTATTATTATTACTATTACTATTGTGCCTACTTCTACAGCACCTATTATTACTAATACTACTACCGCTACAACTACTACAACTATGAATTCCTCTCAAGTGCTGGAACTTAAAATTTCTTCTCAAGTAAACATAGCTAAAACGTACTCAATTACAAGTATACTGCTTTATATATATTCTCCACTACACTACCTAAAAAAAATGTCAATGATCAGTTGAGTATTTGAAATCAACTGTAAAATGCAACATGTAAAGGTTACTTAAAAAAATACTCAAACTTATTTTCTTGCTTTACCAGTACTTCTGCTTTACAGAATTAGATATATCTTTAGCTCTTTCTCTGGAATAACACTTCCTCAAACATTTGATTGACTCAGGGACCATCGGTGACACTGACATGGAATTAAATATGAGCTGATCTTTACATTACTGACACAGGGGGAGAGGTGAAAGAAACCAACCATCTTAAAAAGAAAAAAAAGTCTTAAAATGCATAGACAGATTTACGTTTACTGTTGACCTAAATGGAGTGTTTGTGAGCAGCAGAAGCACAGTGTGACTGTCCCTCTGAGTCATGGTCACGCCATATCCGCTGTGGACACTACAATGTTATAAACAGTTTCAGCAACAATACACGATTTGATCAAAATAAGTTGCAAAAGGAGAAATGTTTCAGCTGGACTCTGTATAAAATCTGGACCTGTCATGGTGCAAAAACAGCTCAGAGGGACACACACACAGACCACCTCTGCTCAGTGGTGGAAGAAGTATTGAATTTTGTTGAGTAAAATTACAGATACTGGAGCATATAAACACTCAAGTAATAGTAAACGTATCACATGAAAAAATCTACTTGAGTAAAAGTATTAAAGTACCTGTTTAAAAACGTACTTAAAGAGTAAAAAGTAAAAGTATTTTGCACAGAGTCTGAGATCTAATAAAGCTTCAAATATATTGCTTTTGATAAAGAATTGCACTAGCTGTGTTTGTCTGCGTATATTTGTTTGCTCAAATTATGAACTTGAACTTATGATAAAAATAAACCTCCAAGCTTTTCAGAAGGTCTCAAACAATTATAAAAAAAAATACTTTTCAGTCCTGTTCAAAAATGCAGTGGAGTAGAAAGCACAGATATCTTCTGTCAAATGTCGCGAAGTAAAAGTAAAAAGTATCTACTTAAAAATGGACTTGAATTGATTGAAGTAAAGTACAGATTCCATTTTTTTTTTTTTTTTAACTTAAGTACCATTTTTACATTCCACCACTGCCTCTGCTTCAACAGCTCAAGCCTCTTTTTATTCCAAAAAACATCTTCACTATATTTAAAATAGAGACTTTTCATCAAATTGTCATAAAAAAGCTCTTTTGAACCTTCATTTAAGCCTTCAGCCAAACGTTCCAACTGCTAATGGGTCTTTGTGCATGCACCAGACTGACCTTTGCAGTGGAACACGCAGTGACTAATTCCCACCCCTGTACCTTTCCTCAGAATACCCTCCACTCTCCGTTCTTATCGTGGGTAAGAAAGCGGCTGCTGCTTAAACTTTTATCGCAGTTTTAAACCCGTGAAGCGTAAAATATAATCACATGTGTGTTTTTATCAAAGAAAGAGATTACACTGACCTCAGGCTACTTCAAATGTCTTATCGACTGAGACACAATCTTCAGGAGTCTAACTCACAACCTCCTTACTGACAGGAGGAGGCAGGATAACCACTCTGCCGCGGCGCAGTCCCAGTAGTGAAACCTTTTTTAGTTTTTAAATGTGTGAATGTACAAATTAGTGAGAGAGACGGGGGCATTTTACTTGAAGAATTGTTAGTTTCAAAGCAGTTTAGAAGAATTTTAAATTACAATTAGCTTTCTGTGGTTATCCTGTCTCCTCCTCTCAATAAGGAGGTTGCCGGTTAAACTCCTGATCTAGCGTCTACTACTTCATCGAACAAAAATCGAAAATACAATTACTTTTGCAAACGCGCTGTCAAAAATCTCTCAAAATTCTTAATTCCGTCAAAATTCCGACAGCGTTCTTGCGAATCTCAAAGCGATTTCACAGCTGAGTCGTAATAAATGCTAAATAAATCGGAATTCTGCCAATCGTGGAGAATATATTCCGAAAGCTGATCCTGGTCCTGATCAAAAGGTTGGAAAAATGTGTGGAAACGCGGTCGAAGTAAAAATATCTCCACAACAGCGGAGCGCCGCATCGTTTCAAAGGGAATACGTAATCTCATATCAAACCCAGATCACACAACTTTAAAATGCGACGCAAACTGTCAAACCATGCATTTTTAATACGGTTTAATGTATGCACGGGATTTAGCTAATCGACGTATTCACAAAGGACGCTAGGGAGAGGTGCGTCAGATGCTCTACCGCCGGAGTATATCCCGTTGTGTCAGATGCCCTGCCGTATACGGCTAGAGGCCTGTGTGTCAGATGCCCTGCCGTATACGCATAAATCCCTGTGAGTCAGATGCCCTGCCGTACGCGCATATATCTCTGTGAGTCAGATGACCTTTCTTTCCCATATATCCCAGTGTGTCAGACGCCTTCCCCTCCTCCTGTATCCCCGCGTGTCAGATGCCCTCTCATCCCTCCCTCCTTCTATTGGAGTCGATCTCCAGGTTACACAGACCCTGGTTCTCTATGTAATTTTTCAGTTGGAGGATCAGTCACCTGCTTGTTTTCATGGAGATGTTACTGAATGCTCCGCGGTATGTAATTAAACAAATCATGCGTTTAGTTAATTATATGTGTTGTACAGGTGTAATACATAATTTCACTTTTGTTTATTTATACGACAAACTGAAAGACAGGGACCTTTTTTGTTACGTGTGGACAGACCCTGTATTTACAGAGATAATACGATAAACCAGGTCAACAAATCTGCAATCGGACGGTTAAACAGCAAATTACACCCGAGAATTCAAACCTGTCCTTCAGCTCAGTTTAAAGGTCCTGTATTACACAAAATGGATTCTTCTGAGCTTTTATGTGTTATAATTCACACATGCTTGAATAACTCTGCATTATTACACTGTCTACATCTCCAAAGCTCAAAATTCCACCTTGTGATGTCATGAAGTGGTAGTTTTCAAGTTAACAGCTGCCTTTTATCTTTTGCTTTGTAGAGATTGACAATTCCAGGGCTGAAATCATCCAGATGATTCTAGTGAAGGTGTATGTGCAGGACCTGTATTACCGCATGACATCACAAGGTGGAACAGAGAGTTTTTTGTTTAAGGGAAGAACTCAGCCTAAATCTGCAGGGTTTGTGTGTTAAACATGTGTGAATGAAACAAAACACAACTCCAGGTATGTTTTTGACGAGGAAACAACATTATAAAATAGATCAGAAAATAGTGTAACATGGGCCCTTTAAACTACAGGGATTCTACAATGTTGTGATGTCACCTAAACACAACCTATTCTGAACAATTCTCCATAACCAACGGATCACAGCACAGGGACCAGTCCAGGGCATCTGGGGAAATCTGCGCCCTCCAAAACTCTAATTACGTCTTTGTTAAAATTAATTAATTTGAGCCAAATGGAACGTGTTCTCAGAAGATAAAAAAACATGTTCGGTACAATATTGTGTCGTGTAAGTATCTTTTTAATTAATATTACGCAGACAAAAGAGTGAGCCCGCCTCCTGTGGGATCGGAGTCAATGGGTCGATATTACGTGGCGTGGTGGCAGAGTGGTTAGTGCTTCAGCTTCACTTACAGATAATGTAAAAGGTCTATGTGTGAAAAGGTATTGAAAAATGTGCATACAAAGTCCTCTCTCTCTCTCTCTCTTTCTCTCTTTACCCCTCTCTTTCCTCACCTCTCCTGTCCCAACTTTCCTTCTCCTTTCTCTCTCTCTCCCCTCTTCTCATTTCTTGTTTTCTCTTTCTTTCTCCCCCCTCTCTCATCATTCCACTCTCCCGCTCTCTGGCTTCTCTCTCATCCTCTCTTCTTTTCCCTCCTCTTTCTCTCTCCACACTCTCTCACCCCCTCCTCTCGTGCCCCCTCTCTTCTTTCCCCTCTTCTCTCTCTCTTCGCGCTCTCACCCGTGCTCCTCTTCTGCCCCCTCTCCTCCCTCTCCGGTCTCCTCTCTCTCTCTCTTACACCCCTCTTTTTCCTCTCCTGTTTCTTCTCTTCAGATTAATGACCAAATGCAAAGCACCTAGTGTTGCTGTCACTGCATGTCTCTCCTCTCTCTCTTTCTCCTCCCCTTACTCTCTCCCTCCTCCCCCATCTGTCTTCTCTGTCCCTCTCTCTCTCTTCCTTTTTTTTTACTCTCTAACACTCTTCTCTCTTTCTCCTCCCTCCCCTTCCTTCTCTCTATTTCTCTTTCCC
>KN479454.1:0-12404 GCA_000787095.1 Periophthalmodon schlosseri | reverse complement strand
TCTCTCCCTCCCCCTCTCTCTGTGTGTGAGTGAGTTTATTCTAATATTGCTCCAGTTTCACAGGAGAGAGAGAGCGAGTAGTTTGAAGTGGAAAAACAGACAGCTTTTTCCAGACTGCAGAACACATTTTAAATACCTTTCTCTTTATTTTTT
The DNA here is from genome assembly GCA_000787095.1 of Periophthalmodon schlosseri. Classification (NCBI taxonomy): domain Eukaryota; kingdom Metazoa; phylum Chordata; class Actinopteri; order Gobiiformes; family Gobiidae; genus Periophthalmodon; species Periophthalmodon schlosseri. Next base: position 12,251 of record KN479454.1, on the reverse strand, counting down.
TATTTAACATCATGACAGACCAAAAGCACATTATTAGGAATGCACCAACCCAGCTTTTTCAGTTCCGATACCGATTCCGATACTATAGCTTTAAGTACCCAATAATAACTGGTACGAGTGCAGACTGAAAACAGCATTTCTTCCTCAAGTGTCCTATATTACGCAAAATTGATCCTTGTGAGCTTTGAACCATGTTATAATGTTGTAACATCTTCAAAAACATACCTGAAGTTGTGTTTTGTTTCATTCTCACATGTTTGAGTAACTCTTTATTATTCGTCTGTCTACATCTCCAGCGCTCAAAATGCTCTGTTCCACCTTATGATGTCATGAAGTGGTAGGTTTCAAATTAACAGCCACCTTTCACATTTGGTTCAGTAGAGACTGACAAATCCAGGGTTAAAATCATCCAAATGACTCTAGTGAAGGTGTACGGAGTTTAAAAACACAGTGTAGCACTTCCTGTAATTACCACATGACATCACAAGGTGGATCAAAGTGTTTTCTGTTTGAGCGAAGAACTCAGCCTAATAATGCAGGGTTTTTGTGTTAAACATGTGTGAATGAAACAAAACACAACGCCAGGTATGTTTTTGAACATTAAAACATAGAAAATAATGTAATATAGGCCATGTAAAACAAAAATAGACTAAGACCAAACTGATCCAAATGTGTTATGTAGCTGTTATTCATTCTGTAACTATTATCGTGAGGCTCGTGGTGGAGCTCAGGGTACTGTTAGAATGTATTTATTTTTGATACCTATTTCAAGTCTTTTTTCATATTCTAGTGTTGAATGCTCACATATTATACTCCCAACCGTATATCTTGTGAGTTCCCTATTGACTACGTTGTACTTTTCCATGAAATATCCAAAAGGTAAACGCACAAATGTTGAACCTGATCATTTCTATTAGTGACTAGACCCAAGAACTCACTGTGTTACAACTAAAATCTGTATTTATCAATATTCATTTTAGCTGCCATCATCATCAGAAACCCAGCAATATTATACTCCCATGTGTAAGCATATATTATACTCCTGTGTGTAATTATATATGTAATCCAAGTTTGATAAGTCTTACATATACTCATGGCTATGTGTTTCATTAAAGCAGTGATTCCTAACCATCTCCACCTCTTGAGAGCCACAAAATCCGAAGAATATAATACATTTAATATGAGATTGGGCCCTAGGTTACTTTATACAGAAAAAATCGACTTTTCAGAGTTTTTAACCAAGTTTCCCCTCCTCTTTAAACCTCTCAAAGTTGTTTTGGGAGTGATTCATACATGTTTGTTCAAGCTTTAATCGCTTATTTTCAAGACGCCTATATTACTCAAAATTGACTCTTGTGAACTTTAAGCCATGTTAGAATGTTGTTACCTTATCAAAAACATGACTGGAGTTGTGTTTGGTTTCATTCACACAGGTTTGAGTAACCCTGCATTATTAGGGTGGCGACATATCCCAAGCTCCAAATGCTCTGTCCCACCTTGTGATGTCATGAAGCGGTAGTTTTCAATTTAACAGCTACCTTTTACATTTTGTTCAGTAGAGATTGGCAATTCCAGGGCTGAAATTATCCAAATATTCTACTGAAGTGTATGGGGTTTAAACACTGTGACGCATTTCCTAAATTACCACATGACATTACAGGGTGGAACAGAGTGTTTCCTGTTTGAGAGAAGAACTCAGCCTAAATATGCAGGGTTTGCGTGTTAATCATGTGTGAATAAAACAAAAACACAATTCCAGGTATGTTTTTGATGAGGAAACAATATTATAACATAATAACAATAGCGTAATATGGGCCCTTTAATGAAGAAATAAAGAGATACATCACCAAAACAGGACACCAGTGACTATAAAAGATCAGCTCCACATTAAGTCCACTTCTCAGACTCACCTCCTTGTACTCAAGCTTGGTGACCAGCTCTTGGTGTTGTAAGATTGGGGGCCTGGGCTCTTCTCTGGGACGGAGGTGCATCTCCAATAACAGACCTTGGTTATTTGAAGTGGATGTTTGGAGCCCTGCGTTAGATAAGTGGGATAAACTCCTTTGATGACCTGGGATAAAACCTAATACCTTAACCTTCTTCTGTCAGTGTAGATCGCAGGGAGAGATTGCTTTCTGAACTATCTGTAAAACTGTAAACCTTCTTTCTTTGTACACAATAAATGTACACATATATAGAGGTTTTTGTGTACTCTGTCCTGGCTCCTCTCAGTACGATAGTCAATGAGCCCAGATTTAGAGGAGTACTTTCAGTGTACTCTTCTCACTGGGGCTAGAGTCAATGAGCCCAGATTTAGAGAGGCACTTTGAATGCAGACCTATTATGCAAAATTGACTTTTCAGAGCTTTTAACCATGTTATAGTTGTTTCCCCTCAGCATTTACACGCTCAAAGTTGTATTTGGAGTGATTCATGCATATTTGAGCAATCTTTAATCGCTTATTTTCAAGATGCCATATCAACCCCCATTTTCACCGCCACCGGCATACGCCCACTGCTCAGTAATTACTTCGTTCTCCAATTTCATTTTCTTAATCGGTGATACGCACAGCATTCAGCACCATCGCATAGTAATTTTAGTACAATTTTTTTTAAAATCCGCTACTCACATGGTCTACAGCTATCCATCAGAGGTGCCGACTCTTTGTTCTGATGACATTTACTGTGACGTCAGCTCCCACTGGGCACTGTGGATTTCTAACATGGAAGTCAGTGGACTTGCTTCTTTTAACAGGTCATTTTAGATCAATATTGCAGTTTAAAATGATAACGTAATGATCAACAGGTGTGGATATAGCAGACACAAGCACAATAGGTTTAATGTGCTCATCTCACTGGGACTAGAATCTCTGCACTGAGTGAACTGGAAGGCATGGTGAGTTAAAACGTTATATTTGACTTATTCACACCAGAATAAGATGTTTTGCTTCACAAAAGTGGAATACACTTCAAGGAAAAGCGAAATTGAATATGCTAGTGACACAATCACAATTTAATGTTTTATATGGACTTATATACTTGTTTGTTTTGTTTGTTTTCATGTTTGTATTGTATTTTAAACCGGGCACCCAGGAAAAAGAGAACCCAAGTGCTCTCATTGGGTTCCCCGCTATAAATAAAGACAAAGAAAGAAAGAACCGACCTGGAAGAGAGAGACCAGACCGCCTGGGTCCTCTGGCATCCGCATATCACTGTTTAAAGTGAGAGGCGATACATACACAGGGATCCTTGGAAAATGCTCAGCTAATGTTTTGCTGGTTCGCTCTTGATAGCTTATCAGGAAGGGAGTCTAATCTCAGGGACCGAAATTAGTTATCCAAGAGGCAAACAACTTGGGGAGGCTTATAGTTACGTGAGCACGACGCAAGTTTCGGCAAGACTCTAACTATTCTTAAAACCCAGTAAACACATCACTACAGAACAGCTTTGTATGAATAAAAGTTCAAACTTTGCCACTGATGGATATAACATCATGTCTGACGAGTTTAGGAAACAATGCATCTGAGTGTGCAAGAATTTCTTTGGGGAAAGAACATAAGCTTAACTGGTGTTACAATAATCAAAGCCTTTTCCTAGACTAGTTTTGGTATTAGTATTAGTTTTGTCACGATACTAAAACTTGATTTTGATACTAAGGAATAGACTTGATACTCAATACAGATTTCAGTACCAAGATAGTAATAAAAAACACTCTTTATTTAGACAATAGAATGTGATTTTCAACATCAAATCGCAGTACTTTCTTTTATATTACCATGTGGCCTTTTTTCTGTGTAATCCCTCCGTTGTCCAGGTAGGCTCATGGGCGTCTTCTAGTCTCTGTGGTCTTACACTTGTTCTGATACAGCTCAAGATCGTTCTAAAGTTAATCAGGAAAGGTTCATTTCTGTCCAGTGAATGTGATTTTTTTGTACTGATACCTGCTCAAACAAGTATCTAGTTCCGATACTAGTTTTAGAATCAATTAGACTTTTAGACACTTTTAACAACCCTGATTAGTATCCAGTATCTCCTCTCTCTTACATATGGCCCCTTTAAGGTGAGACACTGCGGGGAAAACATTTTTAGGTTTGGGGTCAGTTCAGGCCCGGGTCTACAGGGCTGCCAAAGTTTGCATTGCAACCTCATGTATAAAGGTTTGCATCCTCATTTGATAAATAATGACACTTAATGGACACTTATGGACCTCTTTGGAACTCAAAGGCAGTCTCAGTCAGTTTGCCTGGACATACTGCTGGGTCAGTTTACATTCAATTCAGTTCACATTTACAGGCCCCATTTTTCTCTTACAAACCAATAACTTGTCTGTGTAATCTCTCAGTCATCCAGGTATGATCCGCAGTGAAAGAAAATTTCAATTCTGTCAACTGGTTTATTGAGTGAAGATGTTTCGCTGCTCATCCAAGCTGCTTCTTCAGTTCTGGTCAGATCACTGGTGGACACTGCCTTATATCTATCTGAAGGGAGGAGCTAACTACACTGAAACTAACACACCTATTTGTTTACAGTTTATGTTTCGTCTAGACCTAGCCAACAAACAGAAACTGTAAACAATAGTTAGTGTTAGTTTCAGTGTAGTTAGCTCCTCCCTTCAGATAGATATAAGGCAGTGTCCACCAGAAATCTGACCAGAACTTCCCTATTCACCTGCAGTCCCTCATCTTGACTATAGACTTTTGACACACCATCTGTAAAACGTTGTAAATATTTGTAGTTTAGTACTGTGAAAGTCCAGATTTAGTTCTGTGGTGGGGTGTTTTGTGTGCGGTCAGTCCTCAGTGAGTCCAGAGTCCTCTCAACCTGATGGAGAAGGTCTGGTGAATATTAATGCATGTGGTTTTTACACAAAGACCGGATCAGACTCATTAAACTCGGATCTAATAACATCGCTAATGTGAGGCGTGAGTGAATACTGCAGGTTTATGAAAAGAGAGAAGCGAGAGAGGGAGGGAGGGGAAGAGAGCGAAAGCTACAGAGAGAGAGAGAGGGAAGAGAGACAAGAATGGGGTGAGGCGAGAGAGAGAGGACAAGGAGAAAAGGAAGGACGAGATGGGGAGAGGGAGAGATACAGAAAGAGGGGTGAAAGGAACGGTGGTGAAAAGAAAAAGAGTGAGAGAAAGAAATTAGGAGAGAGAGAGTGGTAGAGAGACAGAAAGAGAGAAAGACAGGAGAAAAAGGGCAGAGAGAGAGAAGGTGAGAGGGAAGGAGGAGAAAGAGAGGGTCATAGAAGGTGAAAGAGAAGAGAGAGATCACTCACCGAGGTGCCGAGGCTGCACTAAAGCTGATTAATGATTGTCTGCAAGTGCTGGGGTTTAGGTAGTGACCATTCAGATCAGAGACTGGATTTCAGCATTGGAACTGGAAACCCAAATCAAAGATTCATGTGAGGCTCATTCTACTTTCTGGTTGTATAATCGTCGTGAGAACCAAAACACCAAATTATAACATAAATAAATTGGACATAATGTCCAATATTTTCGTAATCAAGAATAAATCAGAAAAAAAACTGATTTGAGCATGTTGACCTTTTACCTGGGGACAAAGAAATGTCATGTTCATGGAATTTAAAATACAGTTCCTTAGAGAGAGAATAGCCATTTCTTGGATGTCCATTCACAAAGAAGCGTCTGATTCTCACTACAGCCTGATGCTCTCCAAAACCCCCTCCACATGAGGAGCTGTGGAGTGCGCTGGTCTCTCAGGTCTGATCCTCTTCACCTGCTCTGAGCTCTCGTCTGAAGCACCAGTGTCCAGAGTGAGGAGCTATGTGGACTTTCAAGTGCCGGGGTGGAAAGTAAATAAAAGTAATTCCCAAGTTACTGTAATTGAGAAGATTTTGGGAGGAACTGTACTTGTTTCAGTAGATGTTTAAACCTGTACTTGAGTAAATGTAGCATGTAACTGTACTTCATTGCATTCCTGTACCTTAATTTTAACTTTTTAATTTATTCTTGTCAAGATAAATACTTTTTACATCATGCATTGTATGGTACAAGTTGTTTTACAGTTTTTTTGTTTGTTTGTTTTTGTTTTTTTATTCAGTTTAAAAAAAAAAAAAAAAAGCATGATCTAAAATACTTTTAAAATGAACTATTACTCTATATAGTATATTTTGTGTGCTTTTTACTTTTATTCGATTTTACAGGAGTACATTTTAGCCGTGTAACTGTACTTTTAATCTTCCACCGGTGCCCGTAATGCATTTCACTGGAATGTTTTCAAATGATGCAGTACTAGCCATAACACCTGGAGAACTCCCAATCTGGTTTGATCTCAGAAGCTAAGCAGTGTTGGGCCTGGTTAGTACTTGGATGGACGACCTCTGGGAATACCAGGTGCCACAGTGTCTATGTCTGTGTTTGTGAAATCCTTTGAATGATACCGCTCTGTAGTTTTTATACAGATTGTTATCAGTTTAGTCCCCACTCCCTCCATTGTATCTCGAGCCAGAATCAATCAGATTAGTTTATTTCAGTGGCGCATGTGAAACGAAGGTGCTCACTGGTCACCTGTCATTTACAAAATAAAATATAAAACCAAATTCCTCTCACCTCAGATAAACAGAGTTCAATGTTTCGCTCATTGCTTCTGCAGAAATCCGCAATGTTTTTCAGCCACCTGTGATATTTTTTTCCTTTCTTTTTTCCTCGTAAGCAGCCATATTCGTTTTGATACGGCCGGACCATTCGTGACCCTGATTGGCTAATCCACATGTCAATCATGCCCATCTGAACTCGGGGAGAGTTACTGGTGACCAGACTCACATCTTCATAAAGTATTGGAGAAGTATGTATTCTGGATCCCAGGGACAATGGATGGGAATTGGTTACAATATGGTGTTTTTCATGCCTGTTTGACCATTAACCCACCAACTGACAATATTTAAAATAATATAAACGCACTCAGGTACACAGGTAATAACAGCACAATTAAAATATTACAGATAATCTAATCACTGTTGGATGTTGTCAGCATTAATTAATAACATTAATAACTTTATTGTTCACTAACAATAGTAGTAGTAGCAGTTGCAACTAGTACTAATAGTTTTGAAACTACACATGTTAGCATTAGGTTGTGTTCACAAAACATCACAACATTTACCTATATTTTAAACTGTCTAACTTTCAGACTGCAGATGTGTTGACCTGGTTTATGGTTAATATCTCTGTAATTACTGAGCCTATCCACATGAAACAAAAACTGACACAAAGTTCAGTGTCTTCTCTGCCAGTATAAATAAACTCAACTGGAATTATTTTTCACAGTAAATGGACATAGCTAACCTACTAGCCACCATGTTCCAAATAGGAAGTGAGCATGGGAGCACTTCCGGCTCCATCGACTCTGGCTCCAATTCACTTTCTATTGAAAAACTGTCACCCCTCTCTCCGTAACTATTGCTGTCAGGCTTGTCATTTTGGTCTTAAAATATTTGTATTAATCCGCACTGCATGATCCTGGTGTTTTTATTTGGCTATTTTGTCAGTAAATCAAGATATGAACATTAAAAACAGACCACTGAGGCGCCTTCTGCTACAGGTTTGACTGACAGCATCAGTTGGTTCCAAATTCGTCCCTATGCTATGATGCTCGCAGTCGGAATTCCAAATATGGAACTCGGCTCCAAATTTGCTCAATAAATGCTAGCCTCGATGAGCTTCATTTGACTGGAAGCAAACACTATGGCTGACGTCACACTCCCTTAGTCCGCTTCTTTATATAGTCTATGACATAAAGCCATGAGATTAATCCCAAACAAATAATGATAAGGTTTGTGTGATTTGTGAATCATAAGTTTGACCCCTGCCCTCCCCCGTGAAATTATGACATCACCAAATTCTAGAACATGAATGCATCTTGTAGCACTAGCGTTCGGAATCACAGAATACTGCCTTGATTATCAGCAGTTGTAGCTCACATCCACAATACAGTAATAAATAGTTGTTCCGGGCTGGTTTGATCTTAAAGTGCATATGACAGGTTAAGATGACTCCTTTTCCCTAAAACATACTTAACATATTGTTATGTTGGTGGTGTAGAAGAAATACAAAGGCTTAGGAATCTTGGATAACGTTCAATGTGGAGAGTGCAGGTTCATGGCATGGGTACATAATATTATTCATTATTCACTCACTCTGGAGTCCAGCCTCTCATCCAGGGCTCACCCATATATGCTGTAACGTTGCCCTTTACAGGTGAGGTGTATAGCTTTGCAAAATCCTAGATACTTAAACCAGTACTAAGTTATTACATTTACATTTTTAAACACAGCATCTATCACATTACTCATAAAGACTGCATCTCCTGTAGAACGTAAGTACTTAGCAAAGGAAGTGCACATTTGAAATATACTTTTTTATTTATCGCTTTAAATATAGCCGCAATGCATTTATATCTATTTCTGTTTAAGACAATAACTCAGCCTAAATATGCAGGGGTGTGTGTTAAACGTGTGAATGAAACAAAACACAACTCCGGGTCTGTTTGTGATGAGGAAACAACATTATAACATAGAGCAGAAAATAGTGTAATATGGGTTCTTTAACTTAAAGTCAGCAGCTGGTAGTAAAATTTTGGTCAAATTTTGGTCAAATTTTATGTAGTAACTATTTTAACTGAAAGAGCCTTTTATCAGGACTGCTGTATTTGTTACTTTGACTTAAGAATCACCTTGCGATCAATGATACTGACCCCCAGGGCTTTAATCAGGTCCAAACTCAGCAAGGTAGATCCAGCTTTCATGATGTAGAATGTTGCTGGCAGGGTCTTTTCTTGTTTAGTCGTAGTTTCTGCTTGGAGGCAGTCGAGAACAAGTGACTCTTGGAGTCAGTGACTAGCTTGATTTGAGGCTCTTACAGTGTGCAGTTAGCAAAATGCTTCTTGTACAATGACTCTGGTAAAATGGATACAGAAGCTCCAGTGTTCACTATTAGCTCTTCTGGATGTTCATTCCCTTTTGGTGTCTTGATATTCACTGTGCATGTGCAGCTGCTAGTTTAACATTATCAACACAAAAAAGAGCCAACTCAGGCACAACAACTTCTTGTATTTGGTTTACAGATTTAGCACATGATCTGCATACCGTGGCAAAATGTCCTCTTTCTACACAGTTATTACACCGTACTAAAGCACCTGAGCAGTTTCTGTCGATGGCAAAGCGTTTGTTTGATGCACATCTGAAGCATTTGCGTTGCTGTTTGTAAGCCGTTATAGCTTGCGTGTTTTACGGTCATGGCCACTGAACAATAAGAATCTTTTTTCCCTGTTAGCGACGTAGCATTTTTCGCAGCAGCTCCAACTTGTGTAGCAGTAGTTACTGCTAAAGGAGGGGTTTATCACAGCACAGCACAGCACATCTCTCTTGTGCAGAAGCGTCTGGACATGTGCATATTGAATTTTGATGCAAATTCGGCTCTGACTCAAACAAGGGCCAAAACTTGTCTAAATTAGTTTAGTTATGATTAGACCAATAAAAATAAATGACTGTCAGAAAAATGCCTTGTGCGTAAATTATCGCTACATTTTGGATTGAATATTCAGTGTCGATGAGGTAGAGGCATAGACTGTATAAAGAAGTGGACTAAGGGAGTATGACATCACCCATAGTGTTCTGCTTCAGTCAAATGAAGCTCATCGAGGCTAGCATTTATTGAGCAAATTTGGAGCCGAGTTCCATATTTGGAATTCTGACTGCGAGCATCATAGCAACCAAAGAGCCAATCTGGAGAGAAGCTGTTGAAGGCCACGCCCCTTCCCACCAGCTGGTTTGGGAGGGGGCAGGTGCCTAGCAATGCTGTCAATCAAACCTGTTGCTAATGCTAGCGGGACTGACCTCTGGGAAAAAAGGCAGCTGATTTGTCTCTTATTAAAGTTCATATCTTGATTTATGGACACAATAGCTAAATAAAAACACCAGGAACATGTAGAGCGGGTTAATATGAACATTTTAAAACCAAAATGAGAGGCTGACAGCAGCATTTACGGAGAGAGGGATGACATGTGAACTGGAGCCAGAGTCAATAGAGCCTGGCTTCGGTCGGCCTCAAAGAAATTCTGGTAAACTGTCTGATGCCTCAGGAGGGGAAGCAGTGCTTCACCAAACACAGTTTACAGTGTGGGTGGAGGGCTGTTGACCTTGACTGGGGATGTTGTCAGAGGATCTCCTCAATCCCACTGTCATGTCTTCCGAGAAGGAAGCAGAGACTGAGGATTTGGAGGTGGACTCATCCATCTCCCTGGCAGAAGTCACTGAGGTTGTTGGCAAGCTCCTCGGTGGCAGGGCTCCAGGGGTGGATGACATCCGTCCCGAGTACCTTAAGTCTCTGGATGTTGTGGGGCTGCGGACCCTGTATGACCAGAGCAAGAGCTGTTTGCATTGAGGGCAGTAAGTTCCCAGTGCATGTTGGACTCCGCCAGGGCTGCCCTTTGTCATCGGTTCTGTTCATTGTATTTATGGACAGAATATCTAGGCTCAGTTAGGGGCTGGAGGGTGTCTGGTTTGGGGACCATAGGATCTCATCTCTGCTGTTTGCAGATGATGTTGTCCTGATGGCTCCATCACACCAGGACCTGCACGGCACCTGCAAGGTGGCGCCCTCTCCAGGTGGGTGGAGAGTCTGCCTCACGTGGAGGAGTTCAAGTATCTCAGGGTCTTGTTCCTGAGTGAGGAGGATGAGCGTGAGATTGACAGGTGGATCGGTGCAGCATCTGCAGTGATGTGGTTGCTGTATCAGACTGTTGTGGTGAAAAAGGAGCTAAGCCGAAAGGCAAAGCTCTCGATTTACTGGTCAATCTAAGTTCCTACCCTCACCTATGGTCATGAGCTTTGGGTAATGGCCGAAAGGGATAGAGATAGAGATAGGTTGATGAGCTCAGTCACATGGGAGGAGCTCGGAGTAGAGCCATTGCTCCTCGAGAGGAGCCAGCTGAGGTGGCTCGGGCATCTGTTCCAGATGCCTCCTGGACGGTTCCCTAGGGAGGTGTTCTGGGCACATCCCACTGGGAGGAGGCCCCAGGGAAGACCCAGGACACCCTGAAGGGACTATGTCTCTCAACTGACCTGGGAACGCCTCGGGATTCCCCTGGAAGATCTGGAGGTGGTGTGTGTGGAAAGGGAAGTTTGGGCCTCCCAGCTCAGACTGCCACCTCCGTGACCTGGCCCCAGATAAAGCGTGAGAAAATGGTATAATATGGTCAATGGAGCTGGAAGCCCATCACTTCCTATTTGGAATGCGGTGGCTAGCAGGTTAGCTATGTCCATTTATATATACAGACCATGGGTAGAGGTAATCCGTTTTAAAACTCACAGCGAAAAGTACAGCAATGCTTCTTGTATTTTTGTACTTTTCTTCTCAACTTTTTTTCCACAAACTGCCACTTGACTGATGTAAAACTATGATAAATATTTACCACAGGCACTATCCCACCAAACCAAGTCAGAATTAGAAACACATGAAAACCTGTGAAGAAATGTGGGAAAAAAGACTTAAAAAACAGTGTAATTAATGTTAAATCTCATTATGAAGCTTTGGTGTTATCTGACGAGTTGTGCAGATCGAACCGACGCAGTGTGTTTGTGAATGAGACGCCCCAGGCCACATCTACCCTCATCTGTGTCTGTGTTTGAGAAGAAAATAAGGAACAGAATCAAAGGACTTTCAGAGGAAAAGAGAAAAGAGAGAGGGGAGGAGGGAGATGGGGGAGAAAGGGAGAGATATAAGAGATAGAGGGAGGAGAGAGACAGAGAGGAAGGAGAGAGGAGGGAAAAAAAGTAGACAGGACATGTGGAGAGAGGGGTGAGAGAAAGAAAGGGAAAGTGTGAGAGAGGAAAGAGGAGAAGACATTGAGAGAGAAGAAGGAAAGGGTGGCAGAGAGCAAAAGGAGAAGAAATAGGAAGGGAGTGAGACAGAGGGGGCTAGAGAACAAAAAGAAAAGAACAGAGAGAGGGAGAGAGAAGAAGAAGGAGGAGAGAGAAAGAGGGGGTAGAGAGGAAAGGAGAAAAAATGGGAAGGGAGTGAGACAGTGGGAGAGAATCAAAGGAAAAGAGCAGAGTCAGAGCAACACAAAACTCAACGCATAACTCAAGTACTTTCTTTTAAAAAGTTACTCAAGTAACCGGTAAATGTAACTGTGTACTACCCACCTCTGCATATAGTGGCAGTCCATGGAGATTTAAGTAGGTGGTGGTTTCCCCACCAGATGAGTTACACAGTGCACCTTTAAATATGT
>KN479453.1:0-25774 GCA_000787095.1 Periophthalmodon schlosseri | reverse complement strand
GGGAACCATAGACTGTGTAAAGAAGTGGACTAAGTGAGTGTGACGTCACCCATAGCGTTCAGCTCCAGTCAAATGAAGCTCAAGAAGGTCATGCCCGCACTCAAACCTGTTGCTAACGCTAGTGAGAGCCACCTCGGGGAAAGGAGGCAGCTGATTTGTCTGTTATTAATGTTCATATCTTGAGTTACAGACACAATAGCAAAATTAAAATACCAGGATCACGTAGACCGGGTTAATAAGAACATTTTCAGACCAAAATGACGAGCCTGACACCAGCAGCTACAGCGAGAGGGACAACAGTTTTCTAATGTAAAGTGAATTGGAGTCGATGGAGCCGGAAATGCATAGCAGGTTAGCTATGTCCATTTATATATACAGTCTATGGAGGGAATAGATTAATAAATTAAAGGAAATCAGGCCTCACGCTGTCCAGGAGTTGAACCCAGCAGGGCCTTTGCTGCGAGGCTGAAGTGCTAACTGCTGTACCATCACGCTCGATTTGGAGAAGGAAGGGAGATGTCAGTGATGCAACAAATGATTTTCAGCTCTCAAGGACAGCCTCAGAATGGAGCAAAACTGACTGAATGAAATGGTATGTACAGTAGGTGGCTTTTAAGGACATTACTGCATTTATCTACACATAATGCATTTTACCATGTCTTTAGAATCTGGACAGTTTGTTAGCTGGCCACATTTTTCTCGAGTCCTAAATGCATTAAAAACTATCCACTATCCACCGCAGAAACTCATCAGTTCAACCCCGTGTTTATATCAAAGGTCGTATCGACAAAGGAGATCGACTGATTTGGGTTTTTTCATGGCAAAACATCATCCAAATATCGACCAGATATATCGGCCAACCCATATATCGGTCTACCTCTAACCGACAGTGTCCAAAGAAACTACATGCATGGATTTTTCTTTCAAAGATGAATAACGTCAACAACCGAAAACCATAGGCCCACAAACCTACAGCCATGAAACCACGTAAACACGAGACGTACATATCCATCCAAACATACAGAACATGTTGTATGCTTGGTTTGTGCATACGTGTACAAAAGAACATGCCAGACAATAGTAAACATGGATCTTTGGTAGATCTTTCCATGCTCGCCTCATTTGCCACACTAAGGCCAGTGGACCTTCTCTGTCTATGCAGTGTTTTCTATGAGGAGAAGATTCACGTTTACACAGCATGGGCGTCGTTATATTATGTAAACAGGCCTGGCATCAAAGCACCACTGCGGTTCAGATGTTTTTGTTTTTTTTTCTGTATGTATTTTTAAAGGATGTGCAGAAGCAAAGGCAACTTTTTATTTGCTACTGAGGGGGTATTACTGTGCTCTGAATCCCCCTTCCCTTGCTCTCTGCTCTAAGTCACTCCCCTTTTGTCACGACCACCACACAATAAGCGTGCATCCCAAAAATGAAACTACTGCGCATCGCATCGGGTTTGTGAAGTTGTAGGTAATTGTTTCGTATCCTATCCACTTATGAGGATGGGGGATGTAAGTTTGTGTGCTGAGCTTTGGATAGGACAGTACTGCTAACCACAAGGAGGGTACTAAGACGTGACGATGAAGATTACTCAAACATGCACGGATGACATCTTTGGACATGTTTTTTGATGATGGAACGTTATAACATGGTAGAAAGCGCCAAAAAATAGATTTTGCATAATACCTCCTCCTTAATGAATAGGTTGTGTTCATGTTCTAGTTTGCCTGGCTTAAGATTAACATTTTTTTGATTACTGGGCCTATCCACATGAACCAACTTAAAGTAAAGAACCAACCCGACTTAAAGTTCAACACTTTCTCTGTCTGCAAACAATTTTAGGACAGGTGCGTAAGACAGGCGCGTAAGACAGGGGGCGCACCACTCACCAAACTGGAGAAAGAAGAAGTCTCTCGAACCACTGTCTTTCTCGCAGAACCATTGATTTATTTATGAAGTTGCAACGGCCTTCATCAGACAAATAAACAAAAATGAAATGACTTCTTCACTAAATCTTCCTAAAATGGTGCCACTGTTAACACCTGAAGACTACTTCTTGTTCGTTGAAAGGACTTTACTATTTAAAGCAGACCTGTTATGCAAAATCAACTTTTCAGAGCTTTTAAACATGTTATAGTTGTTTCCAGTTCTCATTTACGGCGACGTTAGCTCCCACTGGGCACCGCAGTTTTCTAAAGTGGAAATCAGCTGACTTTTTTCTTTCATTAAGTTGTTTTAGATGAATATTGCGATTTAAAATGTGCAAATTATAACATAATGATCCACGGGTGTCAGAGATTATAACTATATATAGACACAAGCACAATAGGTCTTCTTTAATAGTAATATAATATAATAAATGATGCTACAGTTTGAGATTTGTGGGTTTCAGTTGGCATATTTCTTTCAAAAACAGTGCATCTCCCATACACCTACATAGGCCCATACTCTTCATCTGAAATGATTAAAACAGTGGTCTTAATATTTAGGCTATAGCTTTTTGCCTGTAACTGTTCTAACTGCTTCTGTCCACAAGCTTGTTTTCTCTTTACCGGCCTTACCAGAAATACTACCCCTTAAGCTAACAACATACAAACAAAACCATGCCTTTTACATACTTGAATCAGAAGTGTATTCATTCCCCCCTCATTTGCATAAACCTTATCCCACTTCCACCAGTGTACTTTACTCAATAGTACTTGGTGTTATTTGAGCACAAAGCCCCTCTGTGCGGGCAGCTGGTCTCCATTTGGTGATTGTGGGGCAGAGAACACACGTAAACAACAGCAGAGCCAGGATTCTGAGTCTCCTTCACTGTAATGTGGTGTCTGCTCACTGCTCTGGTGCTGTCACACGCAGGTGCACTGCGCTGTATGGACTGAGATAATGGTAAACAGTGACACCAAGTGGTTCAAGTGTTCAATTTAGTTACTTAAGTGAAAGTAAGATACAGAGGTAAAACGTTACTCAAGTAAAAGTAAAAGCATCACATGGAAAAATCGACTTAATTAAAAGTATTTAAGTACCCATTTCAAATGTACTTTGAGAGTAAAAAGTAAAAGTATTTCACACAAGCGTTGTTAATTTGTTGAAGTGTTAAATGTAGTGACATCGATTAAAAGTTATATATATTTTGGTCAACAGTTGCAATACAAATCCATTTCTTATGAATTTTGTGTATTTATTTTTGTTTGCTCAAAGCCAAAGTTTACACTCGAAAACTTTAGTCAGGATGTTACATGAACATGGTAAAAATAACCCCTCAAACCATGTGAAAAGTACTTTTTTACTTTTCAGTCAATGTAGTGGAGTAGAAAGTACAGATACCTCCTCTCAAATGTAGTGAAGTAAAAGTAAAAAGTATCCACTGTGAAACTGACAGTAGTAAAGTACAGAGACCTTTACTACTTTTACTTTATTACATTCCACCACTGTTTTTTAAACATGTGTTTCCTTGCCATAAGCTTACTCTAAATTATGTTTTGACTGTTTCGTGCATGTTTTTTTTTTAACCCTGTATTGTGCATTCAGGGCTTGAGAGCTCTGAAAATGTGTGTGTTCACCTACCTCCTACTGCTCTCTGCTTAACGGCAATTATTTTAAAAAACACACACTATTTAGTGTAGACATTTTTTCAACAATGAAAACACAAACATGAAATTTCAGCATATGAAGAATTTTTAATAGGAAAAACATTACTAAACCTTTATCTATCAATAAGCTGTTTTATGTAATTCTTTGGAGTTTTTTTTTGAATATTTATGTTATAGTACTAATACTAAATATTCAATATTCAAAATATCAAAGAAATTACAAAATAATAATTAGTCAATTAAAATGTATAGTTTTGTATCAACACACAAAATCAAGTATGACCCACCAGTAGTACTAGTCAAAATTAGCTATGACGTTTTTGTTTCTTTCTGTTCAAACGTACTTAAAGGGCCCATATTACTATTTTCTATTCTCTGATCTATGTTATAATGTTGTTTTTTCATCACAAACAGACCTGGAGTTTTGTTTTGTTTCATTCACACATGTTTAACACACAACCCCTGCATATTTAGACTGAGTTCTTCTCTCAAACAGAAAACACTCTGTTCCACCTTGTGATGTCATGTGGTAATACAGGAAGTGCTCCACTGTGTTTTTAAACTCCATACACCTTCACTAGAATCATTTGGATCATTTCAGCCCTGGAATTGCCAATCTCTACTGAACAAAATGTAAACGGCAGCTGTGAACTTGAAAACTGCAGCTTCATGACATCACAAGGTGGAACAGAGCATTTTGAGCTTTGGAGATGCAGACAGACTAATAACAAAAGTTTACTCAAACATGTGTGAAAGAAACAAAACACAACTCCAGGTATGTTTTTGATGAGGTAGCAGCATTATAACATAGCTTAATGCTCACAAGAGTCAATTTTTCATAATATAGGACCTTTAAATTGAACTCTCTTTTACTGGCTCCATCTACAGAAATAGTAACTTTAGTGGGAAAACAAGTGTTCCTGTCCTTATCCCTATCTTTGCGCTATCCAAAAACACTAGGATATACAGGCACACGCAAGAAGCAGGTTAACTTTTCCCCCTATTGGAATGTAGTGGCAAAAAAAAAAAAAAAAAAAAAGGCGGAGCATGCTAACTGATTTCAAATACACACCATAGCACCATGTTTGTCATCGTGCTGAAACGCTTTCTGTGATCAATTTCCACTTTGCAAATATTGAATAACAACCAGCGCACATAAGCCAAATGCCATTATGTTAAACAGCCTGTTGAGCGAAATCACCCCAACCCATGCCACACAATTATGCGTCTTTATTGGTCTATTAGAAAGCGTTTATAACAGAGAACATGATCTTTGATTGGCCGCACAGCTGGTTAAGGCCATGTTGAGACAGCTGACCATCTGACTGAATTAGTGTAATGATATAATGATGATGACAATTACCAAGAGAATGGGACCGTTTGATCGCCGTAATGACGCAATGTGAACACCGGGTGGCAGCATTGTCTCGCGTCTGCAGATGACACGCGGCTGTTTGGAAGCGTCAAACGTAGAAGGGAGCGTGGATCCAAGTGTGTTCGTAGGGATAACGTCAGTGCATGAGTAAAAGTCTTATCTTTCATATTTACTATCAGTCCAAATATTGTAACTTATACTATACTTTTTGGTTTGACTATTTTCAGTAACTGGACGGTCTGTTTTGAACTTTCTGCAGAAATTACTTTGGAATAGTAGCATCATTTTTTTTTTTTTTTTGTTACTCTTAAAACAATAATATAGTGCCATCTTATTAAACTGATTTATTATAATGTAATCAAACGTTATGATGCAATTTTTTGCATCATAACGCAGCACAATGACATTTGCAATCTATATTAACATTTTCTATATGGGAGGATTTTATATAAGGCAGTGCATTTAATATGAGTTTAAAAGTACACTTCTCTTATGCAAAGTATTGACCTTATTCCATCCACTTTTTCCTCTAAATGCTCCAAACCGCGCTTTCTTTGTGGCGGCACTTCCGGTGTTCCCCCATCGAGTTTTGGTCTCCCTTATATTTCTATCGGTCATGCGAATTATGCATCCCTTCTTGAGAAGTGCTATTTTAGGTTAGAATTTCACAAAAGGACAACTAAAGAACATTTATCTTATGACTAGAAAATGTCAATGTCAAGGTATAGAAGTATGAAGAATTTCGTGGTCAAATTACACAGTATCGAGACAGAAATATTAATCAATTTGTGGTAAAAATTGCAATGTAATTTGTAATTTGTGTATAAGAAACAACTAAACCCAGAGAGTTTTCTTGGCTTCCGTGTTCTGAGCATGTGCAGAAGTTCAAGGACGCAAATCTCAACAAGGGGATCAAACCAACACCACACCGGTTAAGCAGGAATCCCATTCATTTCAATTGAGAATTTGAGAAAAGTTTTGCCGTTAAAATATGACATAAAGTTGGTTGATTTGTGTAAAAGGCTCAGTTTTCATGTGCTTCAACAAGTCATCACTGCACCGATTATCTGGGGGCTTTAAAATGGCTTTAGGCAATCCGTATACAACTTATTTGCTGTTAAGATCGGCAGCCCCATGCAAAATAATACAAGCCCCACGGCAACTTCCGGAATAAGGTGATCTTAAAAGTTCTTCTGTGGATTTGGAATATAAAGATTCAAGATTGTTTTTCCTATGTTAATATTTGATGTGAACTGAAAGAATGCATGTCAAAGAATGTAAGATTTTGTTTTTAAGTCCATAAACATGACCCAACAGTGTCCCCAGATGTGAAACGGACACGTTCAAATCAAATACAGCTCTTATTTTAATAGGTCCTTTTTCCAGACCGAGGTTTAGTTTGTTTTCATACCTGACAGTTTGGACTGCTCACTCGCGCTCTTCCTCAGGGTGGTCACGTGATGTTGCTGTGACGTGTCCGGCCAGCTGATTTAAACAGGTTTAGGCGCCAACGGGTGGAGGCAGGACGACAGCACCATCTGGAATCCGACTCCTTCACCGCAGTATCCCAGGTGTGTGAGAGTAAAAAAAGCCCCCTCATTGCGGTTTAAATTTATGTTATGATTTGGTGTTTTTGTTCTCAAGACAATTATCGAATCAGAAGGAAGAAGCTCATTTGGGTTGCCAGTTTCAGTGCTGAAATCCAGTTGGTTTAAACCAGCCACAGTTCCTTTAAGTAGATTAATTAAAATGCTTTGATGTATAAAATGATATAACACCATAAAATCAACAGTTGTTTTTTGTGTAAAACTTGCATAATCAACGGTAGTATAGTTTTTAAAAGCTATTTGCAACTCAAATGGACTCACCTTATTGAAGTGTTCAGACCAGTGCTTTGCTTGTGCTGTTATGAAACCTTCCTCCAGGTTCTTTGAGCCTCACACCTGCTCACAGATGGTGTTTGGAGCCATGTGTGAGACCAAAGTGAAACTAGAATGTGTAAAAGATGATCGATTTCAGTAGCTACAACACTCGGCTTCCTCCAGATGGCACGCTCGTTAAGTCCTCTGAAGACCAGTCCTTTTAGTCCCCCGCAAAAAGGAGAAAAAAGAAAAACAGCTCCAAAGTACCTATATAACTTTATATACTACACTGCGACAACACAATTATCTGCAAGAATGAATAACTTGTATTTCAAATATTCATCTTGTTAAAGGTGCACTGTGCAACCTCTCCGTTAGAACATCAGCCAAACGCTTATCTCCGTGGAGACGTTATTGTTTCGCCCGGAAGGTTCCAAAGCGTGGCATTAAACGAATGGAGAAGTTTAAGTCATGGTGAAATCGAGAAACATTCATTCTTATTGTGAGTGGGGTCGCTTCTCTGAGGATCTAACCCCGTTGTCGCCAGATTGTTACCCTGAACTGAGTAGATCTGAAGACAACATGAACCTATGTTAAAGAAAATAGTGTAGCTTTACAGACACACTATTGCTTCTAGTGTTTTGGTGTCTCATGAAAAGGTTATTCCTTGGTTGGCATGATGTAAACTAACTCGTATTCAATTGCGGGTGTTTTATTACTCCAAAGACTTGATTAGGAGTCAACTGCTTGTCTCTATATGTTTTATGCCGTTTTGTGGACCATTCTGCAAATGTATTAAAAATGCAAGTACATTGTCTTACTCCTATTGCAGATTTGAAGTAAGATGCAATGTCTGAAATACACTGAAACAGACCAAATAATATAGGCGCATTGTAAATTATTCAAATAAATCAAAATATTCCATACTGAAGCCATTTGCCTCCATTTAGACCCAGCTATAGTACAGTACATTTCCTGTGTTGCGCCGTAACACGAGCCTCTTGGGTGTGAGATTACATATTTCTCATAAGCTATATTGGGTTATGTCCGCTGAGTTTGAAGTACTCTGTGGACCATATGTCACAATAACTACGACACTGCTATTTCCAAGAATGGGCTAAACACACATTTGCTTGTAAAGTCGTAGGTTTGTGGGTTACGCCGCTGTGTTCGCGCAGATAAAAGCGGGGCCTTGTTAGGAGCGTGATGGACTTTATGGAGTCAGGAGCTTCTGGGTTTAACTTAAACATGATTAATGGAGGTCCAGTGTTGGTCTGCGAGCCTGCTGCTGCTCCTCGCCTGTGTGTGTCCTGGATATGAGGCGGTGTTCTATGGTTTACAAACTACATCTGTGGAGGTAAAACTCTCTATATGGTCTTATAAATCATGTTTGTGACAGGGGTTCAGAAATCGAGAGACTAATAAACAAACAAAGCATTTCAGGGAAGACGGACACGTGAATTTTTTTTTAAAAGGAGTTACAAATTGTCTTAAAGGAAACAGAGCGTGTAAAATCAACGTTTAGGTGGGGCCTATTTAGTCTGTTTTCACCAACGCGCTAATTCCACCCACTTCTCTGGGTTTACTTGCGAATATTCAAAAGCTCTTAGAGTCTTAGAATTTGAATTTTATGTAATCACTATGACTAAGAGATATATTTCCTGTCATGTTAAACAGTCAAATGAATTGCGCAAGATAGTATCTAACTGTGACTATTGTCTGACTGGTCTAAATACTACTGAGTGCTGAAAATGTATCTAAAAACTAAAATTGTACAAAACAGAGCAGCACGTCTGATATGGAAATACGAGCTTTGACACCACTTATTAATTTATTCATTTAACCCATTATCCCTCCAAGCCAAACCTCCAGGAGCAGTGAGCAGCACCGTAGAGCTGAGCCTGGTTCTTCCTCTTGAAGGACAACCTTAGTGCAAGATTAGGCTCCTGACTCCAGATCTCCTGCGAGAAACCTCCCCAGACGCAGGGAGAACATGCAAGCTCCACATTAAAAGTCGCCTTAAGTCGCCATGAATCACTCTGCCGCCACGAACGTCTCACACACACTCCACGCTATCCATCCAAGTGAGTCTGAGTTTGATCACTTTGTCAGCATGTAATATAAACGAACATCTCAACCGGTAAACTGTCTGACTGTAGGAGAATCTATACCGCACTCCAGCAGCCAAGGAAAACTGTCTGGAAGAATTAGATTGGCACAGCAAGAAAAAAAAAGGCAAATTCCGCTCCATCTATAAGTCCTGTAGTCAGTTTGACAGGGCATGTTTTTTTTTTCTCTTCCCCATCAGCATCGTAGCCAAAGTCTGTCAGCTTTCTACTATAGCTCAAGCTGGCACCTAGCTAACAGGTGTACTTGTCATATGTTTTTGATTAGCCTGCTAAATGTTGTCTTCAAAAGCTTAGATGCTTTTACTTTCCGTACGGTCTCCCTATGCAGTCACTCCACTTGGGACCAACATGACGGCCCTGTTTGAGAAGTGACAGACTGTGACTAATTTTATATATAGTTTAAAAGGTGCTCTATGTAACTCTCTTCATAAATGTGTTTGGTTTTGTCTTGATTGTTCCTGAGTATGGTGTTAAATTATACGTATATGCGCGGAGACAAGCAGTTAGCACGACCGGGCTAAGTTCCATGTCAGATCTGTGGAGTGTAACACCAGTTATTGTAAAAAATGCAAAATATATATCTTTAATGCCGCTCTATGTTATGTTCCCGGCAGAGCAATGACATCTCCACTTAGACGACAGTAGCTCAGTTTGTAGGGCATTTGTCCACTGATCCAAAGGTTGGCGGTTCGATTCCAGCTCTTGCAGATGAATGCTGTTGTTGTGTCCTTGGGCAAGACACCTAGCCCATCTCACCCCTAGTTTCTGCCTATGGGTGTGTGGTTCCTTGATGTAAAGTGCTTTGAGTGCCTTGAAGGTGAAAAGCGCTTAATAAAAATCTGACTTTTGACCATTTAGACAAGCAAGTGGCGGACTCTCCATCAAGTTATGTAAAGTCTCATAGTGCATCTTTAATGGTAACCTATGAACTTCCTCTGTGTTTTGAAAGTCCATACACCGGACTTGTTCTAGTCATAACTGTCTTTACTTCTCAATTAAGTAATTTGATGACAGTTACTACTGTTTCTAGCTTGATACAAACTACTTTTCTAGCACCCCCTACTGGCATTTTGTATGGACAAATTTTAAAAACACATATTATGCTGTATTTGTATCGTTATTGGCCTTTAAACATGCTCTTGAATACCTTTGCTTTGACATCTCATGTTTTAGAACGTATTTTCTGGAGTATAAGTCGCACTGGAGTATAAGTCGCACCAGCCAAAAAATGCATAATAATGAAGAAAAAAACATATATTTCACATATAAATCACATCTAAGTATAAGTCGCACCCCCGGCCAAGCTATGAAAAAAAGTGCAACTTATAGTCCGGAAAATACGGTAATAATTTGTAAAGAACTAGACATTTCTCAGCGTGGGAGCTCCTCATTACTGATCTCTGGTGAAGGGTCCATCTATGGGCAGCAGAAGGAATTAACATGGGGAAAAAATGATCTTACATTACATTTAATTAAAGTAATTTGATGACAGAGAGGCTTAAAAAGAATCAAGCATTGATTTATAGACTGCAGGGTTTGTACCTGTGACAATCCTGAAAAAGTGTGTTGCGTGATGGCTCAGGGAAAAGTACAACTCCGGGTAGGTTTTTGATGAGGGAATAGTGTTGTTTTAGCATGGTTAGAGAGGGGGTATTTTGCTAAATCAACTTTTTTGAGCTTTCTACCATATTATAATGTTGTTCCTTCTTCGCATTATTTGAACCCTCCGTTCTGTTGGGTGTACAAGACCATGCCTCTTGTCTAAGGCTCCACCCACACCCACCACTCGGCCCGATGAATACAGCATTATCAAACCAACAAAAGGTAACATGGTGATCTAAATATGTTATGTGTTAGCAGTTAATACCCCATGGAAGTGTAATACACCCTCTTTAAAAGCTCAAAAAGGCAGTTTTGAATATGTGTCTTTTAAGGCGTTGAGCATTTCCGAAACACGTTAGCTATTTCAAATTATACTACACAGATTACCAGGTTAACATAGCCAACGTGTCCAATGAAAACATATTTCTTTGTGTTTGTAAAATTCAAATGTAGCTTTCTCTCAAGAAGTTTGTTTTGTGATAACAGGTAAAACAGAGGATGCACGCAACAGGCTTTTGTTCAAGCACTTGGCTCATTACGCTAGTGAGGTCCCGTGGGGAGAGAGTCTAGTTGCAGAATAAGCTCCACAATGGCTGCTCCTGTAACTAGCGACATTTAGAGGCTCAGGGAGAGACGGAGAGCCTGGTGTAATTAACCTGCTGTAATCTCCGCAGTGCACTCAATTTTACTGCCAGATAAAAGGCAGGAACACCAACTACAAGGCTCAAACAGAAAGACGAGGTGGGCGATAGTGTTGATTTTATCCAAGTCTGCAAAGAGAGCAGATGAACAGAGGTGACGTTTTCTGATAAGAGCAAGTATCAGTTTGAAAATGTAGATAGAAACTCAAGGAGGGCTTTTTGATTTTTTACCAATCAATGTATGTGGCTCAACTTTGACATTTGTCTTGTTTGGGGCTTGTTTTTCTGACCACTGTTCCTTTGATTTCCGCGGGCTGCCCCTAGAGGTAGATCGATATCTCGGGACGATATTTGGACTTTTTAGCATAACGGCTATTGGCTTTAAATCTGGTATCTGTACTTTCTACTCCACTACATTTTGAACAGGACTGAAAAGCAAAAGCATTTTCTTGTTACTGTTTGAGACCTGCGAAAAAGGCTACAGGACTGAAAAGCAAAAGCATTTTCTTGTTACTGTTTGAGACCTGCTGAAAAGGCTGAGGGTTATTTTTATCAACTTCATAATTTGAGCAAACAAAAATGTATAAATAAAAGTAGCTAGAAAAAAATGATTGATTCAATTGTTTCTGTTGAAATTCAGCACAGATCTGTATCAAAATCTATACATTTGAAGCTTTATTATAGATCTCAAAATCAGTGCGAAATCCTTTTAATTTTTACTCTTTAAGTACATTTTTAAACAGGTACTTTAATACTTTTACTTCAATAGATTTTTTTCATGATACTTTTACTTGACTATTGTTTTGCTCCAGTATCTGTACTTTTACTAAAGTAACAAAACTGAATACTTCTTCCCCCACTGTATATTAGCCAAAAAATATCATCAGAACTTATCATCCATTGGTTGTTCTAGATTCCAAACAATCGGCATCGGCCATTAAACAAAAAAAAAAACAAAAAACATATCGGTCTGTCTCTAGCTGCCTCCAAGGTTCAAGCTTACCTTATTTGTACTCGTGGGTATTGTTTTGGAGTGAAACCGACATGACATCCTACACTCAGACAATTTTACTACAGATGCTCAGCCACATAAAAAAAGAAAGTTATAAACTGTAGTATTTGGGAGGCACTGGTGTCAATTTATGTTGTCACCATTATTTTTAACCCCTTAATCCTATCAATAACTCACTTTCTGGTATCTTAAAAATATAGACATAAAACTAAGCGCAAATCAATTATAAATGATTACTACATTACACTACTCACTACATTTTATTGTCCCCGTAGGGAAATGTATCTTCAGTGCTGCTGGAGTAACCTGTCGGGAGCAGTGGGCCCCATCTCCAGATTTTGAGCTAGGCTTGGTCAGGACTACCTTAGCTGGAGGAATCTCACCCAGACTCACGGAGAAACATGCAAACTCCGCACAGAAACACCCTCGAGCCAAACCTGGATCATTCTTGCTGTGAGGTGACAGTGCTAGTCACAGCTCCACCGGCTAAATTAATACTGACTTGTACATTGGTTCTTATACACTACCAGTTAAAAGTTTTCAGTGTTTTTTCTACATTTTGTACATACGGAAGATGTGATGTAAGATATATGAAATTATGTAGCAAACAATTGACTTTATATTCAAATCCTCAAAGAAGCCATCCTTTGCTTTGTTGGCAGTGCTGCAAACCCTTGGCCTTCTCTCAATGAGCATCCTGATGAAGACACCTGAAACGGTTTTCACCTCACAGATGTGCCTTGTCAGGGTCAGGAAATACCAAAAGTACAAAGCAAAGGGTGGCTATTTTTAAAAATCTAGAACAGGGTTTGAGTTATTTTGACTTTATTTTGTGTTTACTACATTCCACATGCGGTTCATTCATAGTTTTGATGCCTTCAGTGAGAATATACAATGTAAATAGGACTATACATCCCTAACTAACCTAGCTAACCTGCTAGCCATCATGTTCCAAACAGGAAGTGATGCATGCAAGTGAGCATGGGCGCGCTTCCGGCTTCATCGACTCTGGCTCCAGTTAACTTTGTATTAAGAAACTGTCACTCCTCTCTCTGTAACTGCTGATGTCAGGCTCATCATTTTGGTCTTAAAATGTTCGTATTAACCCGCTCTAAATGATCCCGGCATTTGGTTCTAGCTAGGCAGGATATCTTGGTGTTTTATTGTTTTATTGCCTATGTGTCGTATTTTGTACTGTATATCTGTTTTTGTTTGTTGTGGTTTATGTGAAACACTGTAGGCAGCTTATGTTGTATTTTAAATGTGCTAAATAAATACAACTGACTCTGTGCAATACATTTATTGTGCAATGTCCCTGTCAAATAAATAAGTAAATAACCATGGAAATAAATACTGAATGAACCACAGTTTGAGAACACATTTTCCACAATGACTATTCTATGTATATCGTTTTATGAAAGTCGTATTAGAATCAGCTTTAAAAGACTGAGAAATTAAACAGTGGATTTGGCAATAATCCAGCTCCACGTTGCGCCGACACATTTCCTTCCTTCTTTACCTTCCTAGCAGCTGGTAGCAGGCATACATCGTCACATCGGGGGCTTACTGTACACGTCTTTACAACAGCCACCTGCCGCGTGAATGTTCGCTAATGTACACTGAGCAAACAGCGCCCAAATGGAACAGGGAATGGAGAATTTGATGGCTAAAAGAATAACACCGCAGCAGGAAATAATACAATCTGGTTCTTTCACGTTTCCTTGTGCTCCCTTGTGTCAGCCGCACTCGCTCAAACACCCAAACACTTTTCAATCAGGGGAGACATGACGGAACATCAGCTGAGCGCTCTCCACCTCATAAAGGGGAATGATTCATCTGTCATTCAGCTCTTCTTGGGGGCTTTTCTTCTTCTTCGATCAACAGAAGATAACACACTGCGCGAGCTTGTGAGGACTGGGATATTTAGGCACTGGGGATGGGGTAAGAGATGGCTTCACATCGGCTCCATATTCACCTTATTCCGCACACTTGTACTTCTGACTGATTCTAACCCGCACTTTCATTGCTGTTGGCACTTTCATTTCATTCAGTGGAGAAGTACAGAAAAGTCCCACCATTAAAATGTAATATAAAGTAGGTTGATTTGTTGCCTGGGATCCAGATTACACACTTCTTCAATACTTTACGAAGATGTGAGTCTGGTCACAGATGAATCTCCCCGAGTTCAGATGGGCATGATTGACAGGTGGATTAGCGAGTCAGGGATGCACATGGTCTGTAAACAAATATGGCTGCTTATGAGGAAAAACAATACCACAGGGGCCTGAATCACTTAACTTTGTTTGAAAAGTGCTAATAAACTCATAAGGTAAGTGAGTGAATAACTTTGTTCCGCTGCAAATTGTTTAAAATGAAATCTGATGCGAGAGAAATTTGATTTTGTTCTAAATGATCGGTGACCAATGAGCTCCTTTGTATCAAATGTGTGACTGAAATAAACAAATCTGGCTTCTGGTGCCTCGCTCGAGGTGTGACGAGAGGGAGTGGTGGCCAGACTTATCCCTCTGTATAAAAATATATTCTGAACAACAAAGGAAGTCTGAAATGATGAACCCTATCAATTTACTGTGCCTCCTTGTGGATGGAGTTGGCATGTTTTCCTCAACTGGGAGATCTTCTTAACGCATTGAACTAAAAATACACTTATATTCAACAACATTCATCACACATTCAGAGACACAGTACTCAATCTTTTCATTCCCATCTGCTTTAAGACTGTATTCCACAATGCCATTTGAAGTCTATTTCAAATGCATTTTCACTTAGGGGCTAAAATGTCAATGAGGCGTGCGCTTTTGGCATGCTAACCTCAGCCTAGTGTGTGTGAAAGTGTGTGTGAGTGTGTCTGTGTGTGTGTGTGTGCGCTAGCTGTGACAGTATGGCCTGGTTTGATGTTAAATTCCTTGTGAACTTGGTGCCACTGCTGGAGGGTGAGGCAGGAGTCAGAGCTGCTCTCTCTATTGTCCCGCAGGCTGTTCCTTTGCACTATGACACCACCTGAGACACGCACATCCCCTTTTTATATGTGGACCGGTCTTATATAGGAAGCGAACTACTGTATCTTTTTTACTGGAAAACTTTGAAGCGTCTAAACTAAAAAAACTACTATTGATTACTACAAAGACAGAGTATTCATTTACAAAGGAAAAACAGTAACAGTATTAATTATTATTATTCTTTTGTTTAGTCCTATTTAACGTCCTGCACCACCTATTTTCCCATTGTATTACATTAATTTTCTGTAGTCAAAAGTCAAAATATTAACAGTTAATTTTACTTGAAAGGAGGGAGTGCAGTTTACACTCTTACTGGCTGAAAAAAGGTACTGCAATCACAACTGAACCTGGGTTGCCAGCGCCTTAACCTGTATATAGAGGACGCATACAAGTTGTTCTCATTCTCAGTATATGCCCAGGCCTCATGTGAAAGCTCAGAAACTCCAGAATTCACTCACCGAGCTACTGATTAATGACAAGTATTCAGATCAGAAAAAAAGTCTTTTTAGTTTTTTAAATTTATTTATTCAACTGATTTAATTACAGTATCTGGCAACCCAAATGACTCATGTGAGGCTTATTCTGCTTTCTGAATGGATAATCGTCTTGGGGATCGATATGCCAAATGGCAACATAAACAACTTGTCTGAGCTTTATAGGCAGCAGGAACATTGCATCATCAATCAGAACTCACCTTAAACCAATAGAGAATAATTAATATTACCTGCTAGCTTAAATATCCCTATGAGTGGATGCTACAGTGGGTAACACGTCAGCTAAGTGTGCCATGGTTGTCCTAGAAAGAGGTTTTGTCATTAAATAAAAATAGAAAAAAAAGTCCTCGTACAAGATTGTTTGAGCCATTTGCAGTGACGGGGACTTCATTATTTGCACGTGCGGTTTGACAAGTGTTTATTGTAGCTCCCAGCCCTGTGAAGGTTACCTGAGCTATCGCCGGGAAGACTTGCGACGCCGTGACGACACACATTTGGAGGTAATCAATCAACTTTTGTCTTAGCGCACAAAGCCTGTCTTGAGGGTTATGGAAATCTAATAAGGATGCTGTCCTCATGCCGGGCTCGTTCTACTCCCCTCCATAAAGCCGCAAATAGTGTTACTGGTACAACAACACGCACTCGCTTCCATGAAAATGTCATATCACCTATAGTGCGGCGGAGTATTTTACTGTGCTGACAAGTGCTCACACAGTTGAATAAAAGAACTGCCGTGAATATATACTTTCTGTGAGGTATGTTTTAGTAGTACAACATAAATGATTTGTACACAGTCACTACGTTTACATATACGCCAAAAAAACAGAATATTTGGTACACTCCATAGACTGTATATATAAATGGACATAGCTAATCTGCTAACCGCGTTCCACATAGGAAGTGAGCATGGGCGCACTTCCGGCTCCATCGACTCTGGCTCCAGTTAACTTTGTGTTGAGAAACTGTCGGCCCTCTCTCTGTAACTGCTGCTGTCAGGCTCATCATTTTCGTCTTAAAATGTTCGTATTAACCCACTCTACACGATCCTGGTATTTTCATTTCGCTATTGTGTCCGTAACTCAAGATATGAACATTAATAACAGACAAATCAGGCACCTTCTTTCCCCAAGGTCGCTCCCGTTAGCGTTAGCAACAGGTTTGATTGACAGCGTTGCTAAGCATCCGCTCCATGCTAAACCAGCGGTGCGGGCGAGAAGGGGCATTACCTTCAACCGCCATGCTTAGATTGGCTCTTTGGTTGCTATGATGCTATCATGGTCGGAATTCCAAATATGGAACTCAGCTCCAAATTCGCCCCTGTAACTGCTAGCCTCGATGAACTTCATTTGACTGGAGCCGAGCGCTATGGGTGACGTCACACTCACTTAGTCTTTACACAGTTTATGGTGCACCCTGATCTGAACAGGATTTCTAAAATACATGAAAAAGAACTTCAATTAGGGGGTGATGAGCCCCCTAATTGAAAATAAGCCCCTAATTTGAATCAGTCAAAATAATCCTTGACAGTTCCTGATCTTATCTGATCTGGGAAGCTAAGCAGGGTTTGGCCTGGTTAGAACTGGAATGGGAGACCAGGTGCAGAAATGTGGTGGCAGTGGCGCTTATATATTATAATGAGGATTGTTTGTGTTGAATTTGGAACAATTACTAGATTACTAGAACTAGATTCAAAGTGAAAGCAAAAGAACAATTCTACATCATCTAATATAAATAATCAGTCCATATTTCGGATAGTAATGTGCGTGCCATTTGTGTTCCATTTACGGTTGAGGTTAAGATGTACTTTATTGACCTCATAGGGCATTTAATCTTCTACGTTTGTCCCATTCTTCAATGCTGCAGGGCAACCTGTCAGGCAGTGGGCGCTATGGAGTATCAGTATCAAAGTATCGATATACTGATACAGACTTAGCTCAAATCTGGGTATCAATACCTTAAGACTAGGCATACATTTTGGACATGTAGGGTCATTCCTTTATTGTTTAGTGTCACAACATCTCAATTAGCGGCTAACTGGACAGGTCAGTCATCGGTGTCAGGTGTTATGTTTGCCCTTTGGAGCGTATTTCAAACCCTTTGGTATATTCACTGAAATGCCTTCACCCATAAGACTAGTATTTAGTATCGGTGTCCATATGGAAAAAAAAAATACTCCCAAAAGTACTTGGTTTTGTATCGATACCAACAATTGCGGTATCTTCTATCCCAAGTGTGTGCCGCATTACAGCACCCAGGGACCCATCTCCAGATAGTGAGCTATAGCCTTAGTCAGGAACACCTTAGCCGGAGGTTTTGCATATCGTGCATGTTTAGGTTTACTCTGGAAGTGAAAGATACACATCACCAAGACACATAAAACTAGTACGCAGAACTCGAAATGCAAAACACTGACAAAATAAGACACGAGGAATTTTAACTCTGACATGAATGACTGCTTTAAATACCCACTTGCTAAAACACACTGCCTTTGCTGGCTCTCATTGTTTTAGAAAGCAAACAGCATTCTGATCTGTCAATTGGCCAACCTAGTGAACCACAACAGCAGCGGCCTGGAACTTCATTTGGCAAGAGCAAAGAAGACTCTATGCATGCGTAGTCGGTCATATTTCATGCACGCTGCCTCCGAAACACAACATTATAACCCTCGCTGGCGTGAGTCCAACAGCAGCACCCAGGGACGTGGCGAAATCTATTGAACCGTTGGGCGATTAGAAATGGATTCCGCTATGAAGAGCTCAACTGCGGGAGGAGTGTCTTTTTGGTGTTTGAATCAAAATGGAAATGAGAAGTGATGACCTTCGACAGCGTGCCTGAATAAGTCAAAATAAGCTCAATTTGTGCTATTGCCAGATCCCATCGAAGCACGGTTTTGTCTGATTCGCGGCATAATTCTCACAGATCAAAGTGAGCTGTTTACATTTTTTACTGGTAAATAATACAACCTCTGGGCGATGGAGACGATCATTTCCTAAACTAAAGCAGGGCAATTTGCGGAATGCACGGAGAGGCAATTTCCAATTAATATTAGGCACGCTATGAAGGAGGGAACATGGAATGAAATTCGTTTAGCAGCACTCCGCGTGTTGGTCAAACTCATTTTAGCCGAGTAAATTGTCTGAGAAGTGTGAGACCAAAATATCCCAGAGAAGTGTAGTAAATTAATAAAAGGAAATTTAGAACTTTGGTCATAACAAGTTATTCTCCAGTATGAGCCACAGAGATAACATAACATTACGTGCTGTGTTCGGATCAAAACACTATTTACTCATGAACTTCTTGTCTAAATGTTGGAGTGAGCTAAAATATGAAAGGAGTCATATTTTTTAACTGTTGTTTGGATTTCAATACGTGGTTAGTGCGTTCACCCACCAACCAAAAATAGCACTACTGTAAATGGTAAATTGAATTGGTTATTAATAGACTAGAGTGAACAATTTTGTTTCCGTGATGATTCCTTCTTACTTGCATGTCGTCGCTCAAAATGGTAGCTGTAGGCGTTATAGTGAGTCGGGGACAAAGATACATGTATTTGTTTACATACAAACAAGGAGGGCATTATGCAAAATCAACGTTTTGGAGCTTTTTGTTCCCTCATCAAAAACATGCCTGAAGAGGTTAAAGATGTCATCTATGCATGTTTGAGTCATCTTGCAATCTCTCCCGCACTGTCCACAACTCACATCCACAAGTCTACGAAACTCATACTCATGTGCGGCCATTTTTTCATAAATATACAAAAGCATGATACAAACGATACGCTACAACTTCACAAACCCGATGTGATGTGCAGTAGTTTGGGGCGTGGGGAGCAAGAACTTTTTAATAAGTTTATTTTTCGTGATAGCAATTTCAACAATAAAAGGTAACATAGTGATTTAAAGTCACGTGTTAACAACGAATACCCCATAGAAGTGTAATACCCACTCTTTAACGTGCAGTAATCTGATGCAATTATCACAAGCTAATTTGCACCACCAGCCGCTAGGAAAAAATATACATTATCTGACTTTTCCGTAATTGTTTTTGTTGTTTTTCGACAAAACAACTTTATAACACTGAAGAGAACACTTTAAAACAACTTTTCATAATAGAATAGAATCCAGCCCACAGCCTGTCTGAGTTGGTGCCAGTTCTGTGCGCCCTTTAAACTACACCAATTAGCCGCCACATTTTACGGCCCATTTACACTTGGCTTACGCACTTTACATTATCAGTAGAGGAGCTTACCGTATTTGCCCCATAACTAAAGAACCACTGCTTGTATTCCCACTTGTCCAATATAACAAAGGTGAATTATACTGAGGAGAGTGGGGCCATTAGTTTAATAAGAAGTTGTTTTGAAGTCGCCCGTCTGTTTAAATGAGTGTTGGTGTTAATTGCTAAGTGGCAGAGGAGTTTGTCTGGTGAAGAGGAGCCTAATCAGGAAATCACAACCCCAGACAAGAGCCATTATGAGCGGATACTTGAGACACAACCATAACAACAGCTTAAAGATCACAGTCTAGCCGAAGTCTGTTTTGATGACTTCTGGACATCTTTGCTTTAATATTGCACATTTTAGGACAATGATTAAGTGGGCTCGTGTCTACGGGAAGGATGTTTTGGCAGGGTTTAGATAGCAGTTGTTGTCTGTAATCAATGGTGGGAAATGCAGCATGTAGAGATAGCTAATTTTCCGGTGAGGTATTAGTGATGCTAACGGATGTCAGATGAGCTCAGAAAGAATCCAGTGACGTTGTATCGGTTTTGGAAATACCCGTACAACGTCCACATATGGATTGCTTTTGTCAAAATAACAGGATTTTGGATGAAACAGAAAACCACTCCAGGTTTGTTGACCAATAAAATTTAGATGCCTGAATGGGTTTGACAAGTACACAGAAACATTTTGGGTACACATTTTGTGGTTATGAAGCTACCTGACAGGAGGAGAACACCAACAATGATTTATGGATCTAGCCAACTGAAGGTGCATTGTGTATTTTTTCTGCTTGTCTCCATGGAAATGTTTTTGCTGTATCTGGAATGTTCCACAGTTTGGCATTCAATTTTCCTACCTCCCTGTAAAGAAGCAGGTAACACCACCAGGCCTAGTTACAGGTCAGATCTTTGGAGAGGTGATCCCCTTCTCAGTTTTTCAAGGTATTTTTGTAACGACACCGAAGTTTAATGCCATACTATGAAACATTCCAGGCAAAGCAATATCATGGAAGCAAGCAGATGGTGGAAAGCGTAGTGCACCTTTAAAACATATAAAGTTGGTTCCACTGAAAAGAAAACAAGTATAACAAATAAATATAGAAATTAAGCTTTCGATTCAAATTATTTATGGTGCAAAGTAGGAAAAGTTCTACTGTTTTCTGTGATATTGCTACTCACAGTCTTCCCACACCAAAGTGAAACACTCAGTGATGGATATTTCTGCTAAATGACCCAGAACATGAGGTTTAAATAAGCCTACAGCTAATAGACGACACTACGCCCACAGAACTGACTTGACCTCCACTTCACCTGTCGTAAAAATATTAGCACTCT
The DNA here is from genome assembly GCA_000787095.1 of Periophthalmodon schlosseri. Lineage (NCBI taxonomy): Eukaryota > Metazoa > Chordata > Actinopteri > Gobiiformes > Gobiidae > Periophthalmodon > Periophthalmodon schlosseri. The sequence continues at coordinate 4,493 of KN479453.1, read as the reverse complement.
GTAATTAATTCCGACTTTTTTCGCTCTTCAACCCAAGTTTCAATTTACGCAAAATGAGAAATCTTGACATTGTCTTGTGCTGATTTGACATTATAGTCCGGGGACCATTACGGGCATGTCAAAAGTGTTGTATTACCTCTATAATAACTGTGTCCCCTCTGTGCGCTGTGCGGTCACCATTCACCGCTATTACTGAAGCATCACGGAAGGCCTGCAGACAGAAGACGTGTGGGCAGAGGAGATAGGAGCCGAGCCACTGGACCAACTGCCATCAACAAACTCCCGGACCATTCAAGCACGCTATCTAGTCAAAGTTAGAGTGCTGGATGATATATTAGCTATCATTAGAGTGGCTGTTAGCTATAAAAATAGCACTGGATGAGGTGTGGGTAGGCCTATTATATATTAGCTTCTAAATGACACTAAAACGCACAGTGGAAACATAAAGTTTGAATGCTCTCGTCTTGTATGTGCATTTGAGGGAAAAGTTGCAAGCAGATGTCACAAGTTTGAACGGGAAATCTGCTGTTTCACGATGGCCACCTGTCCCTCCAGGCATTGTGCCACGCTGTGTCTTCTGCGTAAAAGTTCTGTAAGTAGTAAGTTATGAAGAAGTATGAAGTACTATTTCAAGAATAATTTGTCAGAATGTTTAACAATATAAAACTGAATATGTGATCATTATAAATTCCCTACCATGCTTTGCCACAGGTCTATACTGTCAGACAATTTCTTAACCTAAAGTTCTTTTTCAACATTCTGAGATATAGACACTCTCGCATTGCCCGACAAGCTTACTCAAAGACCAATAATCATTCAGGCACCTGGGGCGACGCCCTCACACTCTGAGATAATAAGGGTCCAGTGACATAAAGTCTATAGAATCTGGTATGACTACACCTCACAAAGGTGTGAGGTGTAGTCCAGCTGGCCACAACGCAGACCTCCTCACCGAGGTGTCCCAGAACATAGCACATGATGTAGCCACAACACAGGTGAAGTGAGCATGCACACCTGAAGCCCACTGCAATACTGCTGCAATAAGCTGCTGTTGAAATGCTCTGGATATTTTTTTACTTGGACCCATTGCAATATTTTACTTTGACCAAATGCAATATTTCATTTTGGTCCAATGCAATATTTTAAAGGGCTGCTTTAACAACAGAAAAACAAACAAAACAAAGCAATCTACTCATTAACAAGGGAAAAGTCTGGCACTGCAGCTTTAAGCTGGCAGAATAGCATAGGTGATTTTTTAAAAAGTGCACTACAGAGTTTTTTTTTTTTTAAATATATATTTTCAAAGCTTTTTTATTTAAGGTACGTTCTCATTTTAGATAGATGAGACATGATTTGATCGAAAGAGTCTGCTTAGTCCGCCATTGTGTCAAGTATTATGCAAATGGAACAAGAAAGAGGTGGCAGAGAGTCACTGCACTAAAAACCAATCAATGGTAATACACAGCTTTGGGTGAGAAGAGAGATAGCACCGTGATGCCTTCAGGATCAATTCTTCTCACTTGCTTCTATTCTGGATTGCTTTTAAAAAATAAATGAAAAGGATTAGGCTTAATCAGATTAGGAGACTGCAGTTTGCGAGCTCAAGGCGTTCCCACTCTGCCAGGACCTAATAATATTAAGGAGATGCCTCTTCTACTCTGCGCACATTGTAAACAGCGAAAGGTGTACTCAGACCATATACTTTAAAATAGATAAGTACTGCAAGTATTTGACAGAAGAAAGAAGTAACAGTAGTTCACATTAAATGATATGCTCTACTTGACTTTTGCAGTAAAATGTTAAGAGTACTAGGAGTCAAAACGAAGGGTTGGAGATTATTACTAAATGACATTTCAAAATGGTCTTCAAGCATTTTGTGGCTATTTTACATTTTAAGAACTTTGATAGATTTGAAGATGAGCAGTCAATTATTTCGAAAAATGGAAAGCTATTTGCTGTGTCTTCACTAGTTCACGTAATGTTTTTCGAAAGATGAATCACGGGAAAAAAATCTTTGCATCAACATTCAGCGATAATTTTATGACTCAAATATTTCATTTTTGTTGGGTATTTAGAGTAAATAATTATAGATTTTTAAAAATACCTTTTGCTTTAATCACACTTGATCACCAAAGGAATTTATTCTGTTTTATAACTACTCAACTGCTCCACGTTGGTGCATTAAAACTTACAGTGCACTGCTCCCTATTTAATCCTTACTTATAATTGGATTTACATCATTCATTTTATACTGATGAGCTTGTTTCAAATTTAAAATACAAACCAAGATAAACAGTTTATTTTAATAGATTTTTTTTCCAGGCCGAGGCTTCGTTTGTTTTCATACCTGACAGTTTCGACTGCTCACTAGCGCTCTCCCTCTGAGTGGTCACGTGATGTTGCTGTGATGTGTCCTGTCAGCTGATTTAAACAGGTTTTGGGGCTGTCTTCCTACCGGTGGAGGCAGGACGACAGCGCCATCTGCAGTCCGACTTCTTTAAGACAGTATCCCAGGTGTGTGAGAGTAAAAATGCCCCCTCGTCCCGGTTTATAGTCAGCGCCAAAACCTCTAGTACCTTTGCACTAATGAGCAGTCCAAATTGTCAGGTATGAAAACAAACTAAGCCTTGGTCTGGAAAAAGAATCTATTTAAATAAATTAATGGAAAACCAGATGAACTTCATTGGACTATTATAAGATAACCAGTGTGTCTAGCTAAAAAATAGTAAGCCAATTCTTGTGTCTTTTTGAGCAGCGGGAGGGCGCCAGGGAGAATCAAAAGCCAATGCCTAAAATTGAATTCATTACTAACTAAATTATGTTCAGTTATATCATATGTTCAATTTCAAAAACAACATTTCTCTTGCTAAAAAAGAGAAAAGGATGGAATTTCTCATCTACAAGTTCATTGCTGGAGCAGAGGTTTGGCATTTTTGTGTTTCCAATATATCAAGAAGAATGACGAGTTCATGACTGGTTTTCACCTTTATGAAAAGATGTTTTATTTCAAATGCTGCATGAAATTTCAGTGAAAATGTCCCAATTTATTCTCTATGTATTAAAAGCATGTACATGTTCTGTAAAAGTTTGTTACAGAAATATATTTACATTTTGTGTTGCAGTGGATTATCCAATCGGAAAGCAGAATTCCTCCTTAATTCCTTGGGATGCCAGACCTGACGATAGTTGGAAATAAAGGGCTATCAAAACCTCATCACCTAGACAGTCACTAAACCTCGCAGGCGTTCAGTAGTTAGAGCACAGAGACTGAATTCTAGAGGTTCTGAGCTTTCAGATAAGCATGTCCATATCAGCTTTTGCCAGATATGGGACAAAAATGCCAAGGAAATATGCTTTAACTGTTCAACTTTCAAAACTATTCCAATCCTTACTGTCAGTTGAAGTGCTGCATTTCTAAAATATATCACAATGTACAAAAGTATAAAAAGCCTGTTAAAAGCAATTAGATGGATTCCGTATGGCGCGGACTCCATAACTCCGAACTGCCCTGTGTAACTAAGTGAAAAAAAAATAAAAAAAATAAAATTGTTTAAATAGCACTGGGGCAGGAAATCACAGGGTCCCTCACAATTCAATACGATACATGGCTTAAGATACAACAATATCATGATATGGTGAAGTAAATGTATTTGTTACATGTGATGTTCTACGATATAACTGTTTGAACATGAACAAATACACATTTACAGTATTTCTTTGTTAAACTACATGGACGTTCAAATTCAAACCAGTGTTTCTCATAGATTAGCTAAAAATTTTTAGCCCCTTTGTCAATTCTTGTGTTTTTTTGAGCGGTGGGAGGAAGCTGGCGAGAATCAAAAGCCAATGTGTAAAGTTATTTCCATTAAATTAACCAAATCGTGCTGAATTATTTCGTATTTTCTTTCAAAAACAAAATTTCTGTTGCTATAAAACGAGTTCAACACTGGAGCACAGGTTTGGCATTTTTGTAGTTATTAAAATCTTTTCAATACATAAAGAAGAGAGAGGAGTTCAAGACTGGCTTTCACCTTCATGAAAAGATGTTTTATTTCAAATGTTGCATGAAATTTCCACAAAAAAAGTCCCCATTTACTTTACCGCATATTAATAGCACGTACATGTTCTTTAAAACTAAAAAAGAGTAAAAGTTATAAAAGTATATTTACATTTTGTGTGAGGTCAAATATCCAATAAGAAAGAGAAATTCACTCCTTGGGATGCCAGATTTGAAGCCAGCTGGAAATAAAGAGCTATCAAAATCCATGCCAAATGCCAAATCCTTACTTACAGTATAGTACAGTATAGTATTGGGATTTCTTCAAGTACAAAAGTGCATCGAATTGCAATAAGTTTGTTAAAAGCCGCCCGATGGATTCCGTATGGCACTGACCCTGATTTAATTTGGGGAAAAAAGACAAAAAGAGAAGAGGAGAAGGTAACATGCGTTTAACATGCAGTTTAAAAACCACTTACCATCCCGGGTCATTTTG
>KN479452.1:25049-45517 GCA_000787095.1 Periophthalmodon schlosseri | reverse complement strand
AATGCCTTATTGTACAAGTTGAAATGTATTTTTTGCATTGCTACTTCACAGACCAATAGAATGACTCACAAACTCACTGAATAACCCCCCAAATGAAACAGTTCTTTATTTGAACTGTAATATTTTCTTCAGATGAATAAATTCAATACAATATTTCTCCAGTTCTGAAAGTAACACATTTGACTTTTTGACTTTTTAAAACAACCTTTTAATCATGTTCTGTTTGTTTTTCCTCATGTCATTTCAGTGATTCATGCTTGTTGGCATAATCCTGTTCTCAGTGGTGGAAGAAGTACTCAATTTATTACTTAAATAAAAGAGCAGATACAGTGGCAAAAAGTGACTCAAGTAAAAGTAAAGGGTATCAGAAATGTCCTTAAGTAAAAGTATTTAAGTACCCATTTAAAAATGCACTTAAAGACTAAAATAAAAGTAAGTGTTGTTAAGTGTAAATGTAGTGATATTGATTAAAAATTATACAGGTTTTGGTTAGCAGTTGCAACACGAATCAATTTCAGATTTTTTCCTATGAATTTTGTGTATTTATTTTTGCTGAAGCTTGAACTTGAAAACTTTAGTCAGGATGTTACCACAAACATGGTATCACCCCTCAAATCATATGAAAAGTACGTTTACTTTTCAGTCCAGTTGAAAAATCTTGTGGAGTAGAAAGTACAGATACCTGCTCTCAAATGTAGTGAAGTAAAAGTAAAAAGTAAACACTGTAAAATGTACTTAAGTAAAGTACAGATACCTACAAATTCTACTTAAGTACAGTACTTTACTACTTTTACGTTGTTACCTTCTACCACTGTCTGTTCTTCACTTGAGTCTAAGGAACAGGAGGTCATTTCTACCATTGCACCATTTTAGATCAATATTGTGCTTTACAGTTAATAAAATCTCAAATAATAACTCAAGTTTATTACAAAATTTAAATAAACGTTCTTATAAATAATCTTCTAACCTTAAAGGGCCCATATTACACTGTTTTCTGATCTATTTTATAATGTTGTTTCCTCGTCACAAACAGACCTGGAGTTGTGTTTTGTTTCATTCACATGTTTAACACACAAACCCTGCATTTTTAGACTGAGTTCTTCTCTCAAACAGAAAACACTCTGGTCCACCTTGTGATGTCACGTGGTAATACAGGAAGTGCTCCACTGTGTTTTTAAACTCCACGGATAATTTGGATAATTTCATCCCGGAACTGCCAAATCTCTACTGAACTAAAGGTAAAAGGAGCTGTTAATTTGAAAACCACCACTTCGTGACATCACAAGGTGGAACAGAGCATTTTGAGCTTTGGAGATGGAGACGGACTAGTAATGCAGGATTACTCAAACATGTGTGAATGAAACAAAACACACTAATAATGCAGGATTACTCAAACATGTGTGAATGAAACAAAACACAACTCCAGGTGTGTTTTTGAGGAGGTAACATTCTAACACAACTTAAAGCTCACACAAGTATATTTTGCGTAATATAGGACTTTTAAAACATCTCAATCCTAACTATTCTCATATTACATCCACCTTGTGTAGGCACCTCCTCTCCACATGTGTGACGCACGAGGTCCCTGAGCCAGCTGGCCTACGTCCCTCTCCACTGGACAGCGCCCAAGCCCCCGGCCCCGCCTCCCCCTCCGACCGTACTTAACGCGCCGTCAGCAGAGTCTTACAGGAGGGGGAGGGGCTAGATATCACATGATCCACGTCACATGACCGCCTGTCGCAGCCTGGGATGACAAAAGCGGCTTAGTGATATTAAGAGCTCCACTGGATCAAAAACACACTTCTTCTTCTTCTTTTTTTTTTGCGTTGCAGATGGGAGCGGCGAATACAGGATCAGCGAAAATACAGGGCTTTGCTCACTGTAACAAGGCTCAGCAGACAGTATATACACCCACTCCAAAACATTTAGGAGAGAGGGAGAGGAGGGAGAGGAGGGAGGGGAGGGAGGGGAGTGAAGGAGGAGAGAGGGAGAGGAGAGAGGGGAGGGAGAGAGGAGAGAGAGGGAGAGGAGGGAGCGGAGAGAGAGGGAAAGGAGGGAGGGAGATTGGAGAGAGAGGGAGAGGAGGGAGGAAGAGAGGAGAGAGAGGGAGAGGAGGGAGGTAGAGGAAGGGAGGAAGGAAGGAGAGAGAGGAGGGAGAGTGAGAGGAAAAGGGAGAGAGAGGAAAAGATGGGATAGAGAGAAAGGAGAGAAGAGAGAGGGAGAGGAGGGAGAGTGAGAGGGACAGAGGGAAAAGAGAGAGAGGGAGAGGAGAGAGAAGAGAGAGAGAGGAGGGAGAGAGGGAGAGATAGGATAGAGAGAGAGGGAGAGGAGCAAGAAGAGGGGGGAAGGGAGAGGAGGGAGGGAGGAGAAAGGAGGGAGGATAGGAGAGAGAGGGAGAGGAGGGAGGGAGAAGAGAGAGGGAGAGGAGGGAGGGAGGGAGGAAGGGAGAGGAGAACAAAGGAGAGGAGGGAGGGAGAAGCGACAGGGAGAGGAGGGAGAGATGAAATAGAGAGAGGGGAGAGTAGTGAGGGAGAGAAAAGAGAGAGAGAAGAGAGAGGGAGAGGAAGGAGAGATGAGATAGAGAGAAAAGAGGAGGAACCAATAGAAGAGAGAGAGTGAGAGGAGAGAAAGGAGAGAGAGAGACTACTGAGGGAGTGGGAGAGAGGGGGACGTAGGAGAGAGAGGGCAAGAAAAAGAGGAAGAAGAGAGAGATGGTCCAAATAGGGAGAGAGAAAGGAGAGAGAGTGAGGGAGGGGCGGTAAAGAGACAGAGGGATAGATAGAATGAAAGAGGAGAGACAGACAAAGAAGGGAGATGGAGGAGCGAGAGAGAGCAAGAGAGAGGGAAAGGAGATAGAGGAGAGAAAGAGAGTGAAGCAACAGGGAGGGGAATGAAAAGGAGGGAAAAGAGGAGAGAGAGTGAGTAAGACGAGAGAAAGGGTATTGACGGGGAGGGTACGCTACCTACTGATGTCTGTGGAGATGTTATTGCTTTGCCTGGAAATGAGACAATGTTAAAGCCGTACTGTGAAACATTTTAGGCAAACAAATAGCATCTCCATGGGGACAAGCAAGTGGTGGAGCCTCTACCAGAAACAGACGCTTTCAGCTTTGAATTAGGCCTGTGATATGTAATACAGAGATGATTGTAAAGACTTATGAGGCGATTAAAAGGGGATGTGGAATTAGCAAACGAGCTAAACCTTTATGATCCTAACCTGGATCTGACCCAAAGTGACACGAAAAGAAAATTGCATATGTTTCTGGCAGTTTTTGAAGTAGTCCCTTATAAATACATTTCATACTTTTCCACACAGAATACAGCGACGGGTTTAAATCTATGACCGCATATGAAAAAGACTCTAGTTTGAACCAGAGCAACACGACTGGGCCCACTCCCGTCTCAGCTGTGACACACCTGGAGGCAGTCGCACTTGCTCTGTTCTTCACTATCTTTGTCTCTCTGCAAAACACATGCTAGAATACTGCTAACGCTGCACTGCTTTTGTTCCCCCCCTATACAACTGTACTGTGCACTCTGAGAAACTTGAAAAATACACCCAGGGCAAAGCAGTTTCTTCACACAGAAACATCAGAGACACAGTAAGACGGGACATTTAAAGCTACCGTATCACACTAGTGCATATACCAGGGCTGTGCATTGACACTTTCAAGGTCCTATATTACGCAAAATGGACTCTTGTGAGCTTTAACCATGTTATAATGTTGTGGCCTCCTCAAAAACATACCTGGAGTTGTGTTTTGTTTCATTCTAATCCTGCATCATTAGCCTGTCTACATCGCCAAAGCTCAAAATGCTCTGTTCCACCTTGTGATGTCATATTCCACTATTTTCTGATCTATGTTCTAATGTTGTTTCCTCATCACAAACAGACCTGGAGTTGTGTTTTGTTTCATTCACATGTTTAGCACACAAACTCTGCATATTTAGGCTCAGTTCTTCTCTCAAACAGAAAACACTCTGTTCCACCTTGTGATGTCATGTGGTAATACAGGAAGTGCTCCACTGTGTTTTTAAACTCCATACACTTCCACTAGAATCGTCTGGATAATTTCAGACCTGGAATTACCAGTCTCTACTGAAGTGAAGGTAAAAGTAGCTGTTAACTTGAAAACTATCACTTCATGACATCACAAGGTGGAACAGAGCATTTTGAGCTTTGGAGATGTAGACAGACTAATAATAAAGTGTTACTCAAACGTGTGAATAAAACAAAACACAACTCCAGGTGTGTTTTTGAGGAGGTAACAACATTATAACATGTCTTAAAACTCACAAGAGTCATATAGGACCTTTATAATCATCCAAATGATTCTAGCAAAGGTGTATGGAGTTCCTGTATTACCACATGACATCACAAGGTGGCACAGAGTATTTTTGTTTGAGAGGGAACAGAGTGTTATTAGTTTGAGAGAAGAACCCAGCCTAAATTTGCAGGGTTTGTGTGAATGAAACAAAACACAACTCCAGGTCTGTTTGTGACGAGGAAACAACATTATAGCAGATCAGAAAATAGAGTAATTTGGGCCCTTTAAGCAGAAAGTCACAAATGGAGTTGTGTTTTTGGTGAATCGAGAGTCGCGTGGGGTTTTAATTGGATGAATCACACCACAGGCAGTTCTCCAGGGAGCACAGTGCTTACTCCAGAAGATACGGCTCCCGCAACTTTGACTTGACATTTGAGTTAATCTGCTGGAATGTAGTACTTGTGAAATCGATGTATCTTTTAATGTTTGGCTTGGGGTTTGGGAGTGCTTAGCTTGATCGTCGGAAAAGTTTGATCCTTAGCCAGTCGACAAAAGCAACATCCACGGGCGACAGTGGCTCAGTTGGTAGAGCGATTGTCCTCTTATCCGAAGGTTGCCAGTTCGAGTCCCGCTCTCAGAAACATCATTGGCAAAACATGGGCATTGGTAGAGCAGTCGGATTCGCTGACCCACAGGTTGGCGGTGCGATTCCAGCTCCCGCAGATGAATGTTGTCATTGCGTCTTTGGGCAAGACACTTAACCCACCTCGCCCAAAGTGCCTGCGTACATACGTTGACAATGGCAGAGTGGTTAGCACTTGTCAAATGGGTGCATTGAGCTGCCAATATATTCTGACTTAATAGTGCATCATGTAACTTTTTTTTTTTTTTTCTTGTTTCCATGGTGATCGCATTGCTCCACCTCGACTATTCCACAGTATAGCATTAAACATCAGCGTTTATTCAATTGCAGGCGTTTTAACTGATTTAAAAATATCCATTCCTACTGTGATTGGGCTCGCCTCTCCACAGAGCTGATCTATAACTTGGCCGGGTGGCATCAGTTGCTTGTCTCCATGGAGATAGAATAGTTGAACATGTTGATTTTAAAATGCTCTATAAATAAAGGCGTATTGGATTGTTCAGGCAAAGCAATAGCATCTCCATGGACACCAGCAGACGGAAAAAGTTACATAGTGCATGTTTAAATGTAAAATTTGATACATGGGCACAGTAGCATGTTAGCTAGCTCACTGTGACTCAAAGCTCACAGTCACTTTTATTAAAATCAGAAAACATAAAACAACCTATTAAAATTAAAATTAATTAAAATAAAGTCTATCCTGTTATTTTTATATGTAGAATACTTCTGTTTGTGGAGTTGTTTAAATATTTTTTATGCCTCAAAATTAGCATTAGCGTTAGCACTGAGACACAAACATGTCTCTTTCTAAACTCAGAAGTGTCTCTGGTGAAGTATTCATTTTGTTTGTGTAGTGTTTAACATGTTGTCAGTGACATCCACCCACAGCTCCCTGTCCACTGTCTAATATTATAGTCAAAGAAAACATTTCCATGGAAACTAGAAAGGGGTGGCCCTCCTCCAGGACAAATAAGAGTCAGGTTTGTGGAGATGCAAGCCCGCTTACAGTAAGGACACAAGTTTTCTAAGTTATTCAGTGCAATAAAAACAACCAAAATGAACCAAGAACAAAAACATGCTTATTTTGTCTGTTTTGGCTAAAATGTTACATACTGGGGCTTTAAAGAAGTTAGTATGAAACCAATCCTATCTCCTGGAGTTTTGATAAATAACTGACGAGTGGAATAACCTATCAGAGAAACGTATGAAACATCTTGTATCAAAACAAAAATGAAAACTGAACAACTTAACACATCACTAATCACATGTAAGATTCGGTATGACCACTGAGCCGAAGGTTGGCAGTTCGAATCCCGCTGTCGATAGAAACACTGGCAGAGCATGTCGTCAGTGGCATCCACCCACAGCTCCCTGTCCACTGCCTTATCTTTAAATATTCATTAGTGTTAGCGAGACTCGGCAAAAACCTCATAGAGATACAACTGGACAGGAAGTAGTGATGCTAACGGTGAGGTTGCCGTGCGCTGTTGTGCACAGAGCCTATTACCTTTCGCCTAATAAGCCAACTGCAAACTATAATATAGCATAAAAAATCCAATATTACCAAAGTACACAGAACCAATACACAAGGGATAAACCCGTGTCCCCCTGGTTGACGACGCATGGGTCATATTCCGCTAGCTTGAAGTCCTTCTCCGTCTTGACGTCTTATTGCTATTGACAGGTGGGCTGAACTGCGGGACCCGCCATCTGAATGAGAGCTAAAGGTCACGGTTTTATAAGAACAAACCAATATAGAGGGGCTTAAAGATCCTGGGATGGGCCAACGCTATGTGCACTTGAACCTAATCAGTTAACCTGAGGGGGCTGCGCGGGAGCTGGCCTTGGATATCTATGTGGACTGGAATATATTTAAAGTATTTACATTGGTGCATGTGAGAGTGAGGGTGATATGAAGGAAGCTGCTTCTCCAACGTAATGCCCAGATTAGCCTTTGGACCCAGTGTTGAATATTGCATTGCAGTCCTATGAACTATGCGCTAAGCAGAATACCAATATACAGCAGAGGTATGGTGGTTCAGATAAGACGCTTTTTCATATATCGACTCATACGAGGTAAAGTACTTTTTTGTTGTAGTTTTGAATGTATTTTTAAGTTTGTTGGCAGGATACCGATAAGCTTTTTTTTTTTTATATTTCAGATACACAGATCAAGCGGTTGTGCACCATTGCGAGACCAAGAGAAGATATGGAAACTCCAGCCCTAAGAAGCCAGAGCAGGTAACACCCACTAACTTAAAGCAACACTATGTAATTTTCCAGAGGTAGCACGTCCATAGAAATATAAAGTTAAAACAATACTTCAGAATATTCTCCATGGAGATACTGTGGAATATAATAGATATACATTTCCATGGAAACTAGTAGAAGGTGGCTGTCCTCCAGGCCAAATAAGAGTCAGGTTTGTGGAGCTGCAAGCCCGCTCCAGTTTTTCAGTGCAATAAAAACAAAATGAAACAAAAATAAAAACATGTGGCTTGTTTTGGCTAAAAAGTTACATACTGGGGCTTTAAAGAAGTCTGTCCTATCTCCTGGAGTCTCATTGGTAAATGATTGACAGGCGGAGTAACCAATTGGAGAAAGGCATGGAAACTTAACTTAACACCAATCACTAGGAGGCGTAGGCCCGCAGTATATGTACAATGGAGAAAGGCATGGAAACTTAACTTAAAATCAATCACTAATCAGAGGTGTAGGCCTGCAGCATATGTACAACTACTTATCGGAAGGTTGGCGGTTCGAATCCCGCTCTCGACATAAACATCATTGGTTGAGCGGTCAGATCGGCGGTGCAATTCCAGCTCGCACAGATGAATGCTGTCATTGTGTCCTTTGGCAAGACACTTAACCCACCTTGCCCCCAGTGTCTGCGTACACTGGTGTGTGAAAGGGTGAGTGGTTCCTTTGAGTGCCTTAAAGTTGGTAAAGTGCTATATAAAAATGTGACCATACACCAAGTTTGCTATGACTAAAGAAAGTAAGGTAAGGTTAAGAAAGGTAAAGAAAGTAACGGTTATACATACTGAGTGTACAGATCTATAGCATATGCATTGTAATCACATACGAGCCGCCCAGTCAAATCATTTCCATAATCCCCCTGATATGAATAGAATCTTTATTTACCCAGCGTGCATTGAGAGACGGCTTTGTATGCGCCAAGGCAACAGCAGGAAGGACAAAACAGTGTAGTAACTCAGGGCCCGTTCGCTGACACCAGAACGCAGTGGGACAGTACAGCCTTCAGCCCGTCCCCGCGCCGTCACCATCAGGCCAGAGGGGGCGCTTGTCACTGTTGTCCTTTCATGTCAGCTACAGACTGTTTATTGATTGATTACTTCAAACGGGAAATGTCAACAGGAAATGTGGCAGGCATGGGAACTGTTTGCAGCTGAAGAGTTCAACTGCCAAAACTGATACGGCCTTTTTTTACTATGTACTTCAGATAGTATCAATGACAATACTGCCTAGTGCATTTTATCAAGGACACGTGGAGTAATATTTTGATTGCAGTTAAATATGGTTGGCAAGCTACTTTGGGCAGGAGCATAGAAAGGACTGTATAAAGAAGTGGACTACGTGAGTGTGACGTCACCCACAGCGTTCGGCTCCAGTCAAATGAAGCTCGTCGAGGCTAGAGCAGTTATAGCAGCCAATTTGGAGCCGAGTGCCGTATTTGGAGTTCCAGCCACCAGTATCATAGCAACTGAAGAGCCAATCCGGAGCGAGGCTGTTGAAGGTAACGTCCCTTCCCGCACCGCTGGTTTAGCAGGGAGCAACGCTGTCAATCAAACCTGTTGCTAACGCTAGCGGGAACGACCTTAGTGAAAGAAGGCGCCTGATTTGTCTGTTATTAATGTTCATATTTTGATTTACAGGCGCAATAGTGAAATAAAAACACCAGGATCATGTAAAGCGGGTTAATACGAACATTTTAAGACCAAAATGACAAGGCTCACAGCGGCAGTTACAGAGAGAGGGGCGACGGTTTTTCAATAGAAAGTGATTCGATGGAGCCGGAAGCGTGCACAATGCTCACTTCCTATTTGGAACGTGGCGGCTAGCGGGTTAGCTATGTCCATTTATATATACAGTCTATGGGCAGGAGACAGGACTTACAATGTGGAACTTTTTTTAATAATTTCATAAGATTAGGGATAAGAGGTTCGCGTTACATGTTTTGTAAATCGTCAGTATTGTGTAAATTAAAACGGCTTAAGACATGCGCAAGTATAAAGAGGTCAGAGAAGCCAATGGGAAGTGCATTATGAAGTAGCTAGACCGTAAACGATTGATTAAGCTACCTTTATTATTATTACAAAACTGCCCCAAGTAACCTATGTTGCCATGCCGATAATAGCCTCATTATGTAACTACAGAGCTCGACTCAACCTATATGTAACCATTTCAAATTTTAATACATGCACACACACGCACACACACGCAATGCAATCTACGTGGAGGCCAGTGGGGGGCCTGCCGGAGTAAATTAGCTCTATGCAATTGGGCTATCAACAGTCAGCACTAATATGCTACAACACTATTGGATCATTGGCCTTATTATCCCAGTCAGCTCCGTGTTGTGTTCGAGTGCAGTCCATCAATCTGGATTTAAAAGCTATACGTCTCAATTAGGACCCGACGAGAGAGGGGCTGTTCAGAATTGCTCTGTTTCTTCTTAGTGCTATTAATATAATCTTGGCTTATCTAAACCAGCTGACTGAAAATAGTTTGATATCTGTAAATAAAACAGAACGTCGGTAATATGTTGTCATGGAAATACTAAAAAAAATAATTAAAGGTGCACAATGTTGTCTCAGACATGTTACTGCTCTGCCTAGAATGTTTCCCAGTATGGCGTTAAACTGATTTGTCTCCATGGCGACAAGCTGATGACGTCACTGGCGGTCAAGATCTGTGGACAGGTAAACCCGCTTACAGTAATATACAAGCTTTTTTTCAATTTTTGTTTCAATTTTTGGCGATAACACAGCTCTTGACCGACAGTGACGTCACCAGCTTGTCGCCATGGAGATACATCAGTTTAACGCCATACTGTGAAACATTCCAGGTAAAGTGAACTACCCAGCAGAACAGTTACATGGTGTCGCTTCAAAATCAAACTTTTTCGTGCCGTACTGTGCGAGTGCCACGTCGGTCCACCCAAAACACAATGGAGTTTAAGAGCGGATATTATCTACATCTGTCTGTTTACAGAGCTGGCAGCTGTATGCGACTGCATCATTATCAACCCAAGTATGGTTAAGGAAGCAGATGGAACATTAAGATAGATATCCCAAACATGCTTGGATTTTTCCCTCCTAGCTTTGCTTCAGAGCTCAAGAGATAAATAAATAAACCCATAAACAACAGCATAAATAACAAAATGAACATGAGTCACTTCAGAAAATCATTTGCAAAGTAATACATAGATAAAACATAATGCATGCCTTTCAAAGTAAACACACGCATTACTATTTAAATATGAAAAACTGCAATATAAGTACATACAAAATATATATGGTGGTTGGTCACATTTTTATATAGCTTTTGCTTTGAAGACACGAGTGCGGGATTCGAGCCGTCAACCTTTGGATCAGTGGACAAACACGCTACCAACTGGGCTAAAGCTGGGGAAGAATAGCTTATAAAAGATGGGGAAGATTTGAGGAGTGAGTGGGAGGAAAAAACACGGAGATCCGAGATCGATTCCCTGCCTCTACCAAGTACTTCTATGGTGGCTTTCAACACAGTGGCCTACAGTTTTATTGCACATTGCCAACAGGGTCATTCGTTTTAACTAGTCAAATGTTTTGCGTAATGTTAGTAGCTTTAGTGGTGATAGACATTTATTGTAAAATGATGGATTCAACATGATAACTATGGTAAAGACTCAGTTCATATGCAATGTTACTAACTATACTTAGAACAGAGAGAACAGATCCACATTGCAGTTCTTTGGAGCTCCTGATTTCTTATTATTTTAACAGCACCACAGTGTGACTTTTGAAGGATTCAGCTTCACACCATTCAGCTTAACACAACCCCATGTAGTCTCCTGACCAATCGTGTAACAGGAAAGCCTATGAATACAATTGACAGTTTGAAATCAGTTATGAGATTACAATTGTTCAATCGAATCCTATGAAAGAAATTATGAGCAGGTGTTCGCTAATAATGCTCAAGTGGTGTATTAGTTTGCCACAGCCGACTACATTTCCACTATGCGCGGTTTATACAAATATAAAAAATAGAAGGACACAATATTAGCACCGACACTACAGAAATGGAAGTAATATTGGAGGCACACATACAGACTGGAGCGATGATGTCAACATTTAAGAGAGTTACAGAAAAGGCCTCAGATTTCTACCAGTACAATAACCACAATTAAACAGGAGCCCTATTGACTCACTATCCATCATGCAGAATCACTATTACACAAACAAGCTCGAGAAGCAGATGTTAGGGGCTGGGTCCAGTTGTCACTCAAAGCAGTTTGCACACTTTGTCACAGCAGGTGCATGCACTCTACCTGAACTCTCCTTGTCTTAGGTTTTATGACCTGTCCAGTCCGTCCACTAAGGCTATGACCTCCATTTGACCTCATTAATATTAGATCGCAGAATATAGTAACTGTATATCCAAAAGAATATCATCTATCATTGGTTTGTTTGACTTTATTTACTATCTTTATTAGCCGTCAACCAAAAGAAAAAACGCAAAAACGGTATTGAAAGTTGAGAAATTTGGGCATTTTTATTTTTTATTTATATTATTATTTTTAAAACAGAAAATATAAATTCCAAAATGATGTACACACGAAAATATTATATGCATATTTACATCCTATAACTGATATGTACATGCACAACACATGACTTCATTGATTACAGAGTTCACCTACGAAACAATCCAATTTACAGCTAATTCCACATATATTTATAAAGACTTGAGTACCTCTATGTACAGTAATTCCTTACCCAGAAAAATAACGATAGTTTTTCAATAGAAAGTGAACATGGAGCCGGAAGCGCGCCCATGTTCACTTCCTATTTGGAACATGGCGCCTAGCGGGTTAGCTATGTCCATTTATATATACAGTCTATGTTTGGGGCAGTAAATTCTACCTTTAAACTGATTATGGAGTCTGTGGTGCAGGGTTCTGTGATGGTCCTTGTGTACTTGCGTTTTTGTGGTGTGTCTTGTGTTTGGGCAGGATCAGCAGGAGTGCGCTCAGATTGTGGTGTGGAGATAGAGAGAGTCTGGTGCAGTGGTTTGAGGTGGATTAGCAGTAGCAAAAAAACCCCCAAAAAACTGGCTGAGATGTTGTTGGTTTTGGCTGAATGGGTCTGGCATGTTGTAAACGTGTTCATGCCTGTGTGGAGTGACTTCAGTGGGCTTTGTGTTGATGGGGACTCCACTGGTAAGGGGCCGTTCATCAGGCAATGCCAACCCTTGCAGCAGAATGGCAACATCTTGTGCCTTAAACCTTTTATTATGCCACTGTAATAAGGTGGTATGATTTACAGTAACTAGTTGTAGGGTGGCATCTTTCATGATAATGAGCTGCCGAATCTTTTTGTAGTCGTTCTGAAAAGTGACCATCTTGATAAGGTTTGGTGTCCAGTTTTTTGGGGGCTGTTATGAATGCACAATCGAATAAATATAGTTTTAACTAGGTGGCTGCCGTTTGTCCACTGAGCTGCAGACTCAGTAGAACCAAGTACACATTTTTTTGTGCTGTCAACTCCTGCATAAACAGCCTTCTTTTGGGGGGACCTAAAGCGCCCAGTGAACACTCTGTCCTGATTCCACGCAGCGTACAAAATTCTGTCCTTATCATGTTGTTTCAGGTTCTGCCACAGACCCACAACGGTGCGATCCTGCTGGTTGGTAAGAGTTAGGCTTTTCTCATTTCTCAGCTCCACCAGATTCTCTGCAGGCTGATCAACACGATCCATTCCAGGCATACTGTGCTCATCCATGGCCTAAGAAGAAGTGTAAACATTAGCCCTCAGGAAATACTGGCTCAGTGGGATGGAGAGCAAATGGAGGCTGAGTGTGGGCCACGATATCAGCTGTATCTATAAGGAAATCAGTAAGAGCGGCATCACTGCTGTTCATTTCCTCAAAGCCCTCATCTGTCTTTGATGGCTGCTGCTCTAACTGCACCGGTAACTCTCTTGTCTCCTCAGAATCTGGAGACATATCCTGAAGAGGCTCTTTATTCTGCCACAACAGGTGCTGCAATCCAATGAGTTCTGGCAATATACAAATATAAATAAAATTATTTCCAGAAAAAAAAAAAAGCAAGTACATCTGGAAGTTAAGGGAGTTTGCGCTGTTTCCTGAAACAAATGGCACAAATGTTTAAATAGGGCAATGTATTCACTTTAAATATAAGCAGCATTATCAGACTGCACATACCTTCAATGAACCGGTTTAAGTGACAGTGGAGCGACTCCAAAGATGTGGAACCTCTGGCACAGCGCAGTGTCTGCAGCTGGACTCGTCCTTTGGCGATGGTGCCAGTCTGAGTGTACAGTGCCACACCAGGTGGGTCCTCAACATGCCAAATGTGCGGCATCCTTACTGGGTCCAGAAGAGGAACGCCAAGCGCATCCTTTCCCTTGTCACTCATGAGCTCACTGATGAGCTGATGGTCTGCTCTTCTGATCTTTGTGATGTGCCAGTCCAGTTGCTTTTCAGTGAGAGCAGTCCAGGATTCCTTGGTTGTGTGGGGTAGAGCTGGTACATCCCACAGCCAGGCACCGCTTAAAGTGCCATATGTCTAGGTGAACAAGTAAGTCAGGCCATCCACTGAATCTGGTCTTCAGTTTGGTCTCACCCACTTCTTTGCAGCAGCCACAGTAGAGACCATAGACATAGAGAGCAACAGGAGGATCTGCACCAGCTGTTCGATACCTGGACACATCACTTAAAGTTACATTTACATTACATGTAAATGTAAAGCAGGTCTGGCTCTGCACTGCTGACATTTAACTTGTTTCTGTTTATAATTGTTTACTAAGCTGCTTTATATTGTAACTAATATCTGTAGTAACCAGTAACGGAAAACTATCCACTGTGCAAACTCTAGGATATTATACACTTAATGCAGGTTAGTATGCACTGCCTGTTTACTAGGCCAGAAGCCATGAGATCCAAACCCGGGCCTTCTCCAGCAGTCAGGACACTGATGAGCACTTGACCTATCTCATTACCAGCTGAACAGAGCCACTGTGCAGTGCCCTTTGCTGGCCCGGTTAGCTTCTTTGTGACCTATAACAAACATATAAGTCTTTGTGTTTTAACATTTAATCATATGGACAGCCAGCAGTCTTTAAGCCTTAAAAATTATATGTTTATACTAATAACTTAAAGCCAAACTTTTCTAGTGGACTCCAGTTTAAAAATGGATCCATATGTTGAGGTGATAGTGGCCTTGATATCCTCCAGTCTGTAAAGAATATCTTGGCTGTACACCACTTGTACTTTGGCAGTGCCATAGGCTTGGGGGGGCTCTTCAATATGTATTGGCAACAGGGCAATTTTGTTGTTAAAGCTTTGCACTCTTTGGTGAATTGTACAACCCTTTTAAGCCACTCTTCACTGTGGTTCTCCTTTAGCTGGCCAAGTTGAACAGGGCCATTCCCCAGGCCTTGCTCCCATAAGAGGCGAATAACCCTAATTCCACAGGCATATTTACAATATATAAAAAAAAATTAGCTTACACACGCATAAACTATTGACAGAATCACACAGAAAATGCTCCATACTATTGTGTCAGGATGACCTGAAACTCCGAGTGGTGGGCCCAGTCCAGCTGCTCCAGAATCCCCCTACTGTATGACAGGTAGCTGGTGCGGCACTTGACGCAAATCAGAGACTCTATGACCAGATTCGGTCAAAGTCCAGGACCTGACTCACCCGCCTGTGAAGGCCTCCACTTCGCAGTGGATGCTTACAGCAGACGAACACAGCCCAACCTTCCACAGCCTGCAGGGCATCCACAGCAGTGACGGGTGGGCAAAGAACCTGGCTGATGTTGGTGGCTGGTGGTATATAAGAGAAGACTGAGGGGTGTAAACCACAACTGGAGATGGTCCTGGACCTCCAGCTTGTCTAAATAATGCAGAGGACACTCATAAGTGATTCTCCTGTGCCATGGTCTTAGGCCACAGGAGTGGGAGCACATCAGCATGCTCTGACTGAAATGGGTTCTCTGAATGTAGAAAAGGAACTATTAAAATGACAAACCAAGCATTTACAGTAAAATATGTGTTTTTACCACGTTCCCTTCTGAACAATGTGCCTCCACTGGCCTATGCTGTTCTTTTGGAGGAGCAAGAAAAAAGTCTGTGCTGTGATTGGGCGATGGTGCTTGAACCAGCAGGTGGAGGTGTTGCTATAGTCTATAAATACAAGGTCAAATGAGGAATTAAATAAAATTTGAATTATTATATAAAGTTTATTATTTGAATGTTACCTGAGGTTACCACGTGCTTTCCCCTGAATCTGGACCGTTCAAAATGAAAGACAATCATTAATACAACCATTATAAAGTATATAACACTCATACATAATTACTGAAGTCAATTTTGTCCTTTTTGTAGGACCTTTGGAGTGCTCCAGTGGAGCAGCATTTGGGACCTGAAATATGACATGAATGTGGTGATTGCCTTTAAAGATTTTTATACAACAAACAATAAGATTTCCCTACCATTAAAGAGCACTTTGCCCACTCGCTGATTGGTCTGCACTGCTGGTTGGTCTGAGTGAAGCATTAAGCTCACAAATATTAACAGAGTATATAGAAGCAAATTCTGACCAAAAGAATTTTGAAATCACCAGTGATTTACAGAAAACTCATTATTAACGTTATATTCTACATCTATACAGTACACGTGAGAATTAATTGGTGCCCATTTCATACTAAGGAAGTCATATGTATTTTTTTTAATTTTAGTTATAGTGTTGATAACCTTATGACCATATCTGACCTGCTATGCCATTTCCTCTGCTGTGAAACAGATCTGTTGCCATGACAATTCAAATAGAAACAACACACATTGCCCAAGAACACATTAAGGTATTGAAATATCTTTGTGTTAATTATATACTTTGCAACATGTTGCCAAAAGGAAATTACCTTTTGAGGCTGAAATCCACAGGTGCAATTCTGTGGCTGGGAGAAAGTTGTCTTCTGGCCTCTGTGCTGCAGACGGCACTTTTCTGTAAAGAAAACACAAGTTACCATCTTGCATTCTGCATATATTCTGTAAGTTGAATGCTGTATGAACATAATGACATCAACATAAACAGTTACCTGCATCTGATGCCAGGCACCAATGGAGGCAAAAGACCTGAGCCGCGAGACCCACTCGCTGTCGTCCATGGCCTTGTGGATTTTGGAATGTTTGGACATTTTTTTCTGGAATGAAAGATTGGTAGTAATTCCTTATGATTATATAAGAACATCACAATAATCTGTCCCATTGACAGAGGAGACAATGGCCCCCCACAGTTTAGACTTCTCCAACATCGTCTAAAAACAACTTGGACTATACACTGGCATATCATTGATCAGCAATCGTTGATACCCCACTTACTGTATGAGATAGAATTATCCAGAAAGCCTATTTGCACCACCACAATCTCATCACAATCTATGCGAAACACTGAGGCCTACACAGGGGATCACAGACCAGAGATCGACGGATATGTTTTTTTTCATGGCCGATACTGATTCTTTAGAATCCAGAGGAACTGATGACGGATAAACTCTGTCGATATTTTTGGACCGATATGTGGGACCGATTTTGATATTTATTTTAACGTATATCATTTAAATTTACTACAAACTCACACACAAACCTTTAAAAGGGATGTGTAGTCATTTTTTGTACAGTTATCTTTTTGCACTGAAGTGTTCAAATTTGGCTTCTTGTGTACTCTTTAGGCAGCAGGTCGCCAAAACGGCTAAACATCTGATATTTAATAGACCTAGTAAAAGTCCTCGAGACAAAACGACGATAGTCAACTGGAGAGTGCGTTAACCTGTCAACAAGATTTAAAAGTCAAATTATTGAGTGGAATATTTGATTGGCTCTCGAAATGTAGACGTCTTTCCGCGATCGGCTGTTAAATGTTTAACCCGCTTGACTGATTGGTGGAGGAAAGATTGACCTGCAAATATCATTGGTCCCCATGTACAGTCCATTGGCCGTCAGGTACTTCTACTGCCGCGCCTTTCAATTTAAATATTTTTCGCTCAATTTTTATTATGTTTTTGGAAAGGTAGATGATCCATTTTATGAAAGTCATTTGTGAATATTTCCATTACTGTAAAATTACACAGGAAGGGCATCTGATCTGCGTGTGAATCGGTGTACACTTTGAGGCAGGTGAATGTATTAACACGGCACATTAGCCCTCAAAAGCTGCACAAAACAAAGCTACCCATTACAAACAGAATATTCCCATTGTTCCCGGAGCAGCTGTTCTTCCCTCTCTCCATTGTCACGAGCGCTTTGATTGCCATGCTGCTTATCACCATCGGACCACTTCAAACATTCCACTTTGAGTTTATTTTCCCTATCGGAACGCCGGTTTACTCCGCGCACAGCTGCATATGGCCGACAGGTAAGAGCCCTCCTGCCTTATCCGAGGTTTCCAAGGATTTGGGTTGAGGGCTCGGAGCGTACATGAAAGGGAATTTTTGTCAGAAGACGCCCATGAATTATGCAGCGGGAGAGTGGATTTGCAGGTCTTGCTGAAATTAATATGATACTGAATAAAGAAATAAGATGGAGGGTTTGGAGAGGGGGGGAATTAGGATTTAGAGGAGAGCGTAAGATGAGGTTTGCATCTCATTTAAAGGGAAAGTTTTATTTTTGAGCATGTGATTGGGACGTTACATAAGAACTGTGTATGTCTTAAAGGCACCCCATTTTTATCCCATGTATTTGAGCAAAAATTTGTCTTGCCCCAGTACCGATATATTGTACAGGCAGCTCTTGAGGTCAAAACAAGTCACTGTGTACTATTTGCATCTAATTATAAAGCGTGCGAATTAGCATCCTAGTTGTTGTTAGCATTACCATGACGGCAAAACTCTACTCTGGTCTCAGAAAGTTGTGAAAAGTGCTTATAAACTAATCATGGTGAATAATTAGGATGGTCTGAATGCATAGGGTAAGTGAGGGATGATTTTGGACCACTGCAAACCGTTTATAATGAACTAGTTCTGTTTTTCTTGTTTTTAAGACAGTAAAAATCTGGTAATTGTTTCTTGCCCAGTACAGATATATTGTATAAGCAGCTCTTGAGGTCAAACTAAGTCTGCTGTGTACTGTTTGCATCTAATTATAAACCTTTTTACTGTCCAATAATCAGGAAGTGAGAATTAGCATTCTAGTTGTTGTTAGCATTACCATGACCGCAGGAGCGGCGCTAGACATTTTTGGTTGAAGGAGCTAAGGAGGTGCTAAGGTCTTCAGTGTGGGTCCTCACTTAACAAGTTAATTTAGAGCCTTTTAACAACGAAACATACCTCCCACCACACCACCCCCGCTCCCCCACGTCCTCCCACTCCACCCACTAGCATGTTTGTTTCACTGTTTTAAACACATTTAAATGTATTGACTTATAAAACCTAATATGGAATTCTGTGGTTGCCATTTGAAAATTTTTAATCGAAATCGGATGTGCTTTGAAAGTGAGGAAAAGTCTATAGGGGAGCACTGGCCATTCTAGGAGAGGCTAGGGCCCCCCAAGCCCCCCCCTGGCGCCGCCCCTGCATGTCAGCAAAACTCCACTCTGATCTCTGAAAGTTGTGAAAAGTGTTTATCAACTCATCGTGGTGAATGATTAGGATGCTCTGAATGTATAAGGTAAGTGAGGAGTAACTTTGGACCACTGCAAATGGTTTAAAATGAACTAGTTCTGTTTTTCACGTTTTTAAGACGGTAAAAATCAGGTAGCGCGCCTTTAAGCATGTATTCTTTCTCGCAGAATTTGCACCCTCTTCTGTATTTATACGTTCTCCTCACATCGATGCCTGTCTCTGGAAATACGAGGCAAAGGCAGAGTTTTGTTTGGGGCTAAGTCAAATTTAACAGTGCTTAAAATACCAGGCAGGAGCCACCATTACGGGGAAAAAATCTGGAGCTGTGTGCTGGGATAATGACTTCTATTCTCTCCCTTCCCTGCACTAGGCTAATCCAAGAATACAGCTGCCGAACAACTCCTGTCACCATCTATGCTCGTTTTTGTCTCCAAGTGTATGACCACACCAATTGTATTCAGTCTTTTAAATGACTTGATTAAAGGCACACTGTGGAACTTTCCTGATGTTCCACAGAATAGCACTTAAGAGATATGTATGTTTATGTATCTATCAACAGTAGCTCAGGCGGTAGCGTGTTTGTCCACTGGTCTGAAGGTTGGCGGTTTGAATCCAGCTTTCGACATAAACATCCTTGGTTGGGCGGTCAGAGCCACTGACCCAAGGGTTGGTGGTGTGATTCCAGCGTCCCCAGGTGAATACTGTTGTTGTGTCCTTGGGCAAGACACTTAACCCACCTTGCCCCCCAGTGTCTATCCATATCTCTCTCTCTATCTTATCTATCTATCATTCATTCAAGTGTTTTTAGTGTGCAAAAATACAGCAAAAAAACATGTATTCTTACAGTAAATGGATTCACCTTTCCACAGATCTGACCTGTACCTTGTGTCCATGGAGATAGGTATATTAGATAAGATGCCATATGGTGGAACATTCTAGGAAAAAGCAGGTAAAAGACGCATCAGAAAAGTTACATAGCGCATCTTTATTACCACAACCTACTAATTATGTTAATTAAACTCTACTCTCTCCTAGACCTTGAATGGACTTGCCTCTCCACAAATCTGACCTGCACTTCGGCCTGGAAACATCACCTGCTTTGTCGCCATGGTGATAGAAAAGAAAAATGACATAGTGCGTCTTTATACTGCTACGTCCAAAGTATTACGACAACCTGCTAATTATGTTCAAGCATGTACCGGCCCTGCCCTCTCCCCTCCTGCAGACGTCGTGCTAGTCCGTGTCGCCGGAGTGATAAATCACCGTGGCGACAGGTGAAATGTCGCACTCGACACTTGACCTTTGACCTCTCGCTGGCAAGTGCATCGCTGAAAGAGCAATATGACCTTTTAAATGAAGATGGATGGCAATTTGGATTGGGTTACGTGAACATTATAGACATACAGCCGATGCAAATGACACTTAAAGTGTCTGTATTACGCTATTTTCTGATCTATGTTATAATGTTGTTTCCTCATTACAAACATACCTGGAGTTGTGTTTTGAGTGCTTCTCTCAGAAAACACTCCGTTCCACCTTGTGATGTCATGTCAACCAAAGAGCCGATATGGAGCAAGGCTGTTGAAGCTAACGCCCCTTCCCGTCCGCACTGTTGGTTTAGCACGAAGCGGATGCTTAGCAACGCTGTCAATCAAACCTGTTACTAATGCTAATGGGGCGACCTCGG